>QKWP01001057.1:122794-149479 GCA_003550325.1 Gigaspora rosea
TTGCTTAAACTTTTAAATTTTTTTATTTTAGAGGGGATGGTATTTAACAAAACCTATGGGGATGGTCCATAGATTTACTCATAAAATTTATTAATAATATATAAAATTTATGAAAAAATTGATTTAGATATTTATAGCATATAAAAGTTATTTAATTATAAGGGAAAATAAATTTGTCGCACCCCTGGTTCGGCCAACCAAATTGCACGATTTTATTGGCAAAAAAATTTTTTTTAAAAATTAAAAATTTTACATAATAAAGTGTAAAATTTATATAAAATAGCATGCTATATAACGTAAAATTTTATTCTGAACAACTTTTTCTAAGTCATAAAGATAGATTGTCTTAGTAAAAAAACGTTTTATAAGAAAAATCAAAAATTTCCAAAGTTAGCACATATAAAACTTTTTTTTACTAAAACAATCTACCTTTTTAACTTAGAAAAAGTTGTTTAGCATAAAATTTTACATATAATTCTTAAACGTAAAGATAGATTTATATTAGTAAAAAAAAGTTTTATATGTGGTAACATTCGAAATTTTTGATTTTTTTTATAAAACGGTTTTTTTACTAAGATAATCTATCTTTATAACTTAGAAAAAGTTGTTTAGAATAAAATTTTACATTATATACTTTGATATCGCTTATTTATTTTTATATTTTACTAGAATTTTTAAAAAAATAAAATTTTTTGCCTACAAAATCGTGCGATTTGATTGGCCGAATCGGGGGTGCAACATGTTGCAGGTGCGCCAAATTTCTATTCCCTAATTATAATATATAAAATTCATAAATATATAGTATTTATATAATTTTTTTTATAAAATTATTTTTAAATAGTTTAAATAGATTTTTACATAGATTTAATATTAAATGATAAATAAAAATTAGTATATATAATTGTTATATAGTGTTCTATATAATAACAAGGTTAAAAATGTAATGCTAAAGGAGCTTTTTATATAATTGTATTAATTATTAAGAAATGATTAAGTTGCGAATATAATGTCAAATAATCAAGAAGTTTGAATTATTTTTTATATATTACAATATAAGTGGGCACTACCAGCACCCTTTTAGTGATCATATTTATGATTTCAAAAATAGTCATATGTTTAACTGGCTTAGTAATGCTGAAGGTTTGATATGAATTAGAGAGCTTCTAATAAAATTTTTAAGAAAAGATTTAAGGATTTTTCAGATATAATGTCTATATGCTACAAAGAATGATTTTGAATATTTTATTGGTTCATTCACTAAAAAAAGAGATAATGCAATACAAATAGTCGAAAATTAGTTTGTATTGATATTGTTATAATTTATATAATAAGTTATAGTAAATATTCTTTTATCGACTTATTTGCTATTCCAATAACTTTAGTATATGGTTAAGGTGTTCTGCACAGATTGGATCGAACAGATATTTTTAAAGATCCGAATCTGATCTGAAATTTCAAATCAGGTCCAAGTATAGATTCGGATTAGATTTAAATATATGGATATACATGGATCCGAATCCTGACCAGATCTTTACATATGACAGATCAGATCTTTTTGGATCTTTATATGGATCTGAATTCTACAAACTGAATCCAAATCTTGATTTTTGGGATCTGATGAGTACAGATCTGGATCAGATCAAAATCTCAGATCGGGTCTGCAGAACACTAGTCATATGAGTTTAATTAGAATTTTCATGATTCTACTATGATATATAAAAAATTCTGTTACAGAATCTATTTGCTATTCTGGTGACCACAAATAATTAAGATTAATTTGTAATAGAATTGTTTTTTTCTATATAGTTAAGTTTAAATTAGTTTGTATTAGAGTTATTGTAATTTCTATCATGAGTTACTATAAGGATTTTTGTTGCATACTTGCTATTTTGGTGACTATAGTATATAGTTAAGTTTGTTTATACTAAAATTATTATATTAGAATTAGGGTAGTGACATATATTACATAATATTATTTTACTATACCCTCTACCTCCTTTCTTCTACATAAGAGCAATTTGATTGGCTATTATGAACTTCTATATTTAACATAAGATATTAGAGACCCCCTCCTTCCCTAAAATATTATGTAATATCTGTCACCATACTTATTGTAATTCTACTATAAGATACTATATTATAAACTTGTTATTTTGGTACCATAAAATTGGTTAAGGTTGAGGTATTTTGCACCTGAAATCATCTTAATTTTTATATGATTAAGGAGAATAAGCTTGTATTGAAATGTTAATTTTTATTATTACTGTTACAGCACTTGCATTCTAGTTTGTATTGATTTCATTATCAAAAGTTACTATTTTATTTAATTGTTTACATATCCCAATTAATATTTTTTTGTAATAAGAAATCTATATAAAGCCCTTTTAAATTTCTGAATATTTCTAAATTTCCTAAATACTTATTTCTGATTTCTTGGTTATTTCTTAAACTATTTAAAATTTAAGACAAATTTGCCCTGAATTTTATTATAAAATATTTCTAATCTATTTTTTAAAAAATTAATATATTTAAATAAATTTTTTTTTGATAAAATTTAGCAATAAAGATTATTATATTTTTTTAAAATATATATTTAAATTATAGAACAAAGAATTTAACTTGCTTATAAGCCAAAAATATAAGTTATAAATTTTAAAAAAATTTTAACCAAAAGAATAATTTATAATTTTTGATCAACTCTTTAAATATTAATTTTAGATCTATAGCTTCTTAATAGAAATTATAATTTAAATAAAGAATTACACTTTTATTATTGTAATGTTGTAATTTACTTGTAAAAAGTAAGAATTGAATTAGAAGTAAAAAATTTTTTATAGACAAAAACATAAGAATTTTAAAATTTAAAAAAAAATTTTATAATAAAAATTTTAAAATAAAAATTTAAACCTTTATTACTTTTAAGTTTTTTAATTCATTTAAAATTTTTTTTAACAAAGTTATTAAAACATATTTTAAATTATTTTTTTTTTTTAGAAATTATATAGCTAAAATTAATATTTAGAATTTTATTTTAAATTTTTATTTTAAAAAAAATTTTAGAGCAAATTTGCAAGAAAAACAGTTTAAGGGTTAGCAAAACAGAAGAGTTTGTATTAATAATAAGAAAATTGTTTGGTGCTTATTTTGTCTTTATATATTTTGTGATATTTTTAGTTCAAATTTTTTGAATACTAGTATTACATTAAATATTTACTGTGCCTAATATTTTCTTTATTATTATTTTAGCCATGTTTATTTATCAGCTCGTATATTATTATATTGACTATCACTTCTCTTGTTTCTATTAAACCTTTAAACTAGGGTGCGAAACGGGCCAGGTCGGGTCAGGCTTTCTAAGACCCGAAACAGAGCCCAAAAAAGTTTTTTAGGCCCGATTCAAGCCCAAGCCTGACAAAAAGCCCGTAAACAAACTGGGCTGGGCCTTATTAGAAATCGGGCTCAAGCCTGACAAAAAAGTCCGCTAAGCAAACCAGGACCCTGAAGGACTCTGATATAACTTAGATCTGAGTTTGTATAATATCAGCCAATAGGCGTATAAAATAGGTCAAAATTAAAAAATTTACTATATAAAAATGCAATGTTTGATGAATTTCTATGCAAAATTTCCTTTTTTAGTAACCTCTGAGTTATATCAGAGTCCTTCGGGGTCCTAGCAAACCGGGCCAGGCTTTATTTTAAATTCAGCCCAAGCCCGGTCCGGCCCGTATTTCATATAGATTTTTGACTCTGCTGGCAGAAGATGCCGTCGGAAATCGTATTAAAACCTTTTTTTAAGAGCTGATAGTATAGTGTTGAATACCGATAGCATGGATAATAATATATTCAAAATGTTCTTCTAATCTATATTCGTTCACTAGACTTACTTGTCTGGCTTTTTGATTTCTTACTAAGGGTATGTTTTCCTACCTAGTGAAGTTTACGTACATACGTACGTATGGTGCAAGTCTAAAAATCACAATTATTTCAGGACAAAAATTAAAATCTTATTCCTTAAAAAAAAGATAATCAAGTAACACAATTTAAATCAATATCTACTTCTGTAACGAATAAGGTAAAATTGAGGTTTTTATTCTTGCACTGTATCGGTTAGTGCACAAGAATTAAATTTCTTACCCCTACATTATAACTACAAATATAAGGTATTTTCAAATATACTTATGCTTTTTTTTTTCAACAAAACCTGAGTTCGGCTTTTGTTGAAAAAAAAGCAAAAAGCAAAAGCATATTTGAAAATACCTATAGCATATATATGCGTAGATACGTAATCTACCTCTAGGTTTACCGGGTCTAACCGGGCCTAATCAGGTATATTACAGAGGCCCGGGACTAGCCCGATATTTTTTAGGCCCGACCCGAGCCCGGCCCGCTTTATAAAAATGTGAGCCTGAAACTAGGCCCGAGCCCGGTCTGGCCTGCTAATTTCCGAGTTTAGCCCAGCCCACTTAGCACCCTACTTTAAACTGTTCTATATATTGTTGCTCATCCCTTCCTAAACCTTAAGACTTATATTTACTCTACATTATTACTATATATAGCTGTTTCTTGTTATTTTATATAGTCATTCCTCTTTTATTATTTATGCCCTATATACTTAACTTATTACTATAATCAATTCTCATTCTATATTTACTTTGTGATACATAAAATACAATAGTTCTTTCTCTTGGATAATACTAAGCATTATGAACAATCAGGCATCCACTTATTATCATTAATATATTAATCAGATGGGGAGTTAGTATAGAAATTGTTGCTTCAGGTCTAGTCTTTAATCAGATAAGACACAAAAAAAAAGCTTAATTAGTGTTGGTGAAGATAAAGCTTTGTTATTAACAATTGAATGTTGGAAGAAGGTGTTTTATTGTGTATGTTAAGGGATTATAAGTAGCTAACATATATAAAAGCCTGATATATTTTCTTTGCTTTTATCTTTAAATTTTATCTGAGTAATTCCTCTTTTATAATAAAGCTACAGTCAGACCTCCCTAAGTGCATATCCTCGGGAACAGCAAAAAGGTATGCATTTATGGAGGGTTGCAATTATAGAATAACCAATAAAAATACAGTAAATTCTTTGTCACATGCTACCATTATTAACCAATCATATTTGATCGTACACACGTACTCTTAACTGCATATAGTACCCCGTATCCCTTTTTTTTTTAACAGTGCAATCTTTTCATTGGGTTTGATCCTCCCATCTCCCAGAATATTATTGAAAAGTACGGGTACTATATGCAGTACTATATGGTAAGAATTTTCGCTTTACAAGGATCGCTTTACGAAAATCATTTTTCATTTTACATTTCATAAACTTTTACCTTTCATTTCACCATATTATGAACCACCACTTTTTGGGTTACTTTATTACGCATTTAGATCCACATACCAATGTTTTATAAAAAAAAACTTCCTTTATAATGAAGCCAAGTACCAATATACAAAGCCGAGATCTAATGTAACAAACCAAGATCAAGTATAACAATCAAAGATCTAACGTAAAAACTAACATAGATCTAACATAAAAAAGCCAAGTTCTAATTCTAGCGTAAGTATTAGATGCTTAGGGGAAATGAAGAATAATGCAGCTTAAATAAACCTACAAGGCATACCGAAAATAAGAAAAGATTTTTTCCTGCTCAGGTATACTAATTGGATTTCTTTTTATTTAATGATAAGGAAATAACGTTAAACAAGATTTTAATTTGAATGGCCTTATTGTTATATATGAAAATATTTGTGTACGTACATTACAAGCTGGCTCAAGGAAAGCCTCTATATTTAGTTGTTTGAATGAAACATTTCAGGATTTTTGTACTGACTTGTACAATTTTGACAAAGCTATGTCATGTTCTGTTCAGATCACATCATTTAGGTCTTGTTGCAGAAGATATAGCCCAATCGAAAATGTCTAAACGTGATTTTCAAGACAAAGACCCATATTATTTGTTTTTGATTTTTTTTTGGTAAGCCAAATTTTTATTGTTGCAAATCGAAATCAGAATAATTCTTTGCTTTAAATTTTTTATTGAATTTTAAATAAGAATTTATCTGAACTCTAACAATAAAAATTTACACACTACAGCATAACATTATCTTAATATTGTACTGTTTTAATTGCCTCTATGCTAATAAAAAAAGTGCAGTTATTGTGGCTTCCGGCCTTAATAGAAATTATAAACAAATAGCTTGCAAGTATGATAATAAGAATTTAAAAGTGTAATAACTATGAGACGTTTTTGACTTCATTTTATTAATGTTTCAAAAGTTTTCTTATATGTAACATTATAGAACTATTGATAATATTTACACACTATAGATCTTGAATAAATGCTGTTATGTTCATACCACAACAGATTGTAGCTATAGGAATTTCAAGTGTACTTCTCTAAATTTACAAACTTTCTAATAAATGCTTAAATTCCGTTTTGAGTGATTATTATCGTTAATTTATTTGTATGAAATTTGATTGGCTCTTATGCGTCAATCATCACGTGATATGCATTTACGGAGGAATTAATAAATGGAGAAACTTAACCTATATTCTGGGGTATAGGGTCTTATCCTGTGTCTGTCATGTGACTATGTTTATAAAATTAAATAAATTGATCATCATAGAATCGCGTGTTATCCGTTGTCATTTTCGTGGTGCCTTTGTTGCTTTCGTTGTCGTTGTGCAGTGTTTTTTTTTGTGCTTTGATTGTCGTTCTTGCAGTGCTTTTGTTGCTCTTTTGTAGTGCTTTTTTCGTTGTTTGGTGTTTTTGATTGTCATTTGGTGGTGCCTTTGGTCGTCGTTTGGTGTCTTTGGTCGCTGTTTGATGCCTTTGGTCATCGTTTAGTAGTGCCTTTGGTCGTGCTTTTGGTCGTACTTACGTTGTAGTTTGGTGGTATTTCCGGTCGTAGTTTGGTGGTGCTTTTGGTCGTAGTTTGGTGGTGCTTTTGGTCATCGTTTGTTGGTGCTTTTGGTCGTCGCTTGTTGGTGCTTAGATCGTTGTTGGGTGGTATTTTTGATCATTGTTTGGCGGTGCCTTCGGTCGTCGTTTAGTGGTGCTTTACGTTGTTTGGTAGTGCTTTTGGTTGTAGATTGGTGGTGCTTTGATCGTCGTTTGTTGGTGGTTTTGGTCGTTATTTTTGGTGGTACTTTCGTTGTTGCTTGATATTTTTGATTGGTGTTTTTGGTCTTGGTATGCTTTTTGTTGTTGATTTTGATTTTTTTATCTTTATTTTTTTTGTAATTTTCGCTACTTGTATTTTTTTTTAATAATAAATTATCTTTAATACACATAATAAAAAAAAAAAACTTAGANTAATAATAAATTATCTTTAATACACATAATAAAAAAAAAAAACTTAAATTTCTTTAAATTTGGACCAATTATATTTGGGCAGTACAGGATAAAAACTTATACCCCCGGGCATAGGATAAAAGCCTCTACCCTGGGTACAGGATAAGGACGCTCTTAATAAATATATAGGCCCAAAAAATTATATGCATTGCAGAATATGGAATATGCATTTATTTATTAGGCCCATCAAAAGGTGGGACAATTATTATGCATTTAAGGAGGGTATGCATTTAGGGAGGTTGTATTTAGAGAGGTCTGACTGTATCTAAGTGATTCTTCATTATATCATACCTCTTTGATTATACAGTTAAACCTCTCTAAATGCATATTTCCTAACTGCATAGTCTCTCTAAATGCATGGCCTTGTTTGGCCCCAACTCATATAACACTTCTAGATTTTTACCTCTTTAAATCAATACCTCTCTAAATGCAAGGCTTTTTGGCTGCCCACAGCTATGCATTTAGAGAAGTCTGACTGTATCATATCTCTATCATTGAATTATACTGTATTATGTTATTCTATTGAATTATGCACATATATATAGCATACTAATTTATATACATACATACTAAACTTTATATTTCTATAAATTTATATACTTTGTACATACATACTTAGCACATTCCTAAATTATCATTTACTATTCTGAATTAAGCCAGCTCATTTACTTTTCAAGCTCTTCCAATTCAATAGTAACACTAGTTATATATAAAATTTTATTACTTTAACTTTTTTTATTACAATTAAGTAGCTAACTCCTTGTTTTTTTTGTTTAATTTACTGCACTTGTAATAAATTACTTTATATTGTCTCCCACTATGATTTATTCTATATTTATTATTTATTTATTATTTTATCTATCACTAGTATGATATGGAACTACCATATATAGTCAAAATTGAGATAATTTGCATCAGAATGATTTCCATTGTTAGTTGTTATAAAAAATTCTGTTATAATACTTGCTGTTTTAGTTATCACAGTACGTTAATAAGTTGAGATAGTTTGTATTAGGATTAATATAATTTATCTGAAAATTCTATTACAGAACTTGCTATTTAATAATCACAATATGTGGTTAAGGTGAGTTAGTTTGTATCAAAATTATCATATAAATTGCTGTCAATAATTTCATACAGTATTTAACTTGCTATTCTGATGACTACAGTATAAAGTTAAAATTACATTGGAATTATCATTATTTTTTATCATTATATATGAGTTGCATTGGGCAAACCTTACTTACTATTCTTGTAACTATGAAAATTACTTAGGGTGTGTTAGTTTGCATTGAGATTAATATGATTTATTCATATTGGAATTATCATACACTCTACTATAAATAATTTTATTACAGAAGCTACTCACTATTTGGTGTTAAGGTAAGTTAGTTTGCATTGGAATTATTATAATTTTAGCATGAATTAAAAATTCTGTTACAGAACTTACTTGCTATTCTGGTGACTACAATATTGGTTAAGGTGAATTAATTTGCACAAAAATTACTAAAAGAATTCTGTTATAGGACTTACTGCTATACTGATTAAGATGAGTCTACATTGAAATCATCATATTTTCTATCGTGAGTTTTGTAAACAAAATTCTGTTGCAGAACTTATTATTCTAATGAATATAATACATGGTTAAGCTTGAGTTAGTTTGCATTAAAATTGTCATGATTCCTTTTCAGTGATTTCTATTGTTAGTACTGTCTGTTGCCAAATGTATTATTATTCTTTTGACACACAGCATGCGATTCACAATGCATGTTATTAGTGCTATCTATACCTAAGTTAATAATATCAAAGACATGTAGAACACATAACACATAATAGTTAATTGAGTTCAATATTATTATGTAGAAGACTGTGAATGTCATAGTCAAGGCATAACTTTGGACGTCTTGATTTCACAATATACAGTATATTTTTACTATAAAGTTTGGAAGATAAAGTTTACATAGCAATGCATACATCTTATTATGAAATCAAAAGTCATCAAACTTAAAAATCTTATAAATACAACCCGAATACGATAAAAAAATTTTTGGGCATAATCAGAACGAACTGATAATCCGCGCGCACAATTCAAATAGCGCACACTAGAATTATAAAATTTTTATACGAAAATTTTTTCTGTTTTAGTCTAAAAGGAAATGTGAGGGATCACGAGTAAGAATCCAACCAATAAATAAAATGCCTAACGTTTGATAAAACATGTCATTACCATTAGATACTTATGTGCCATAAAACATGTCACGAATTATAATCAAAAAATCAATTTACAGAATTGGCACAATGATAAATAACCACGTTTGAGATTTCGGTCAGTACAAGAAATGAAAAATTGAACGCAGTAAACTCACGTGAGACGAATCATTGCCGTTATTTGTCAAAATAAACAAAGCAAATAATTTGCAAATATTTACTAAAAAAATACAAAGCCCTATATTTTTTTCTCTATAAATACATCACGAATTCGATAAAAAATTTTTGGGGGAACAGCACCAGAACTGATACGTAACGCTCAAGCACTAGCACAAGGACCTAGCACAAGTACTATTGGAATAAACAATTTCTTTTTGGATAAAATGGTGGCTCACGAGGATACACCAGAGCATCAATAAACAAATCGAAATTCGTAAGTTTAAACAAGCTTAGAAATAACCAGAAATTACCCGAAAATAAACATCAAGTAAAATGTTAATGTCGTTAATTAATTATGTAAAGTTGTAGATCTATGTAAAAATTTATAAAAAAATGTATGTACTTCCTATTGACGTCTTTTTACTTTTTATTTAATTTATCATCACGGCGAATTTATGAAATTAGGCTAAAAATTAGATTAAATAATTCAAATATTTTGTCCTCATTTACAGATAAATCAGTGCTAAAAACTTAGAAAAAATTTTTAGACAACAGATCGATATCGATAACACATCCAACACAACTTCTCACTTTATAACCCATCTCTCTATCATATTAAACATAAAAATATATACTGGGGTTCCAAAGTCATTAAACAGTCCCTGTGACCTTATATATAGATCATGATCAAAATATGCACATTTTACATAAATAATAGTTATTAAAAAAAAAGATGGTCAGATTAGTAACTTTTAGATCACCCAATATTTGATAGCACATCCTAATCTGAGGATATCTTTTTTAGCACAATAAAAATCAGTATTACATATAAAGTAGTCAAACTTTCAAACTTTTTAGTTATTAAGATATTTATTATTAAATTGATGTTAATCGGTACTTACACTCCAGCTTCCTGATCCATGAATCAAAGAGTTTGGTTCAAAATCTCGAAAACATAATTCCGAAGAACGAAATGTCGAAGAAAATTAACCGGAATTAAGTTAACGCTAACCTAATTCGGGCCAAGTTTTCGGGATTCTGATCTTTTGGGATTTTGATCGTCGGGATTTTGTCCGGCCCCGAATCAAAGACTACATAGTATTGATTGTCACAGTAGCCAAGAGATCATTCTGAGGCATGCTTACAAATAAAGGAACGATCCTTTTTTCATTGTTATTTGATTAATATCTTTCTGATTTGGAATCTTCGCTGAAATGTGAAATTACAAACTGATGGAATGCTATGTAACAACGAAATTCTATTCCCATATGTATTAAAAGGTATATTAAAATGGAATTATTTTAAAAAAAATTAAAGCATATATTCAATATAAAAACTTTTATTTATATATGAAAAAAATTTGTATACTATAAAAACTAATAATTTAAATATATTCGACTATGAAATAACAATATAACATGTTTACAAGGAATGAAACTTTAAGTAGGTGAGACATTTTGATTATTTCAGGATCTAGAGATTTTTGTACTATTCGATTATTCACTTTGAGTGATGAGAAATTTAATTCGAATAAATCACTAAATAAGAGATATCTAATATAATAAGAAGGGATTATGACAAAATAGGTATAATGGCAACTTATTTTCAAATTGAGATATCTAATGGTCCAGTAATCGAATTTGAAAAATATTTATATTATTCAACCCTCATACTGAGAATCAATAGATCGCGAAGTATCAAGTTGTCAAATATTCATTCCAATACAGTACCGGACAGCAAAAAACATCCAATTTTTTTTTTAAAAGCGTCAAATTTTCAAATATGATTAGTTAATTTTTGTGTAATGTATTTTGATTTGCTAAAAATAATTTTTTTATAATATTAAATGCCAATTTTTGATTACATATGAACTTTAAGCTCTAATAACTTTAAAATCTATATTTATAGAACAAACATATAAGACAGATTTTTTTTAAAGTTATTTGTTTTTTGAATTATAAGCATTTTATATTATGTATAAAAAGTGAACATTTTTTGCTGTCCGGTGCTGTATAATGTATAATTCATACTTTTACTTTGTAGTTAGATGGAACAAAAAAAAGGAGATCACCTTGCGCGAAAGATGCATCATATTATAATTCTGGTGGGTCTGGATAAAAGAAAAACGCTAAACCCATTATCAAATAAGTCGATATTAACATTACGCCTTCTAACCAATTTGTTTTCGAATCTAAAAAATATTATTAATGGTAAAGATAATGCTGTATTAACAATTTATTTAAACAATACTTACCCTATGTTAAAAGAACGTTTTAAATAAGATGATATTAATTTTAAAGTTTTTTTTTTGTACCGGTAAAAAAATAAAAAAATTTAAAAAGGAAACGCACATTAAGTAAGTAATTTCTGAACATAACTGCAATAAATAAACAAATAGTTTCAAATGGCAAAAAAGACAGAGACATATGCTTATTTATAATCCATCCCAAAATCACCAAGAGCGGGGTAATAAATATTGCGGTTTGCTATATTTATTGTGAAAGTGAAAAAAATTAAAAAAAATTCAAACATTACATATAATTGCTATATATCACTCAACTTACAATTGAACTTCTAATCGAATTAACGGTTTTAGCAGCCATCATTTTTTCACACTCCATCATCTCCGTCGTCTTTTCTTCATTCTCCATCTTTTCTTCAGACTCCGTCGTCTTTTCTTTATTATCCTTATTATCTTCACTCCCGATATAAAAGATGTTAATGTACTATTACAAATTAGATATGTAAGTACTTATAGAAAGACAAGATTTGACGTTTTAATATTTTTAATACCTTAGCAATATGACCAACTATAGGTAATAAAATCACTCCAATAAAAGTTTTACTTATTTTATTAGACTCAACGACTCCGTTAATTGATCCTACGAGAAGTATTGCTGAAAAAACAATAATAACTGCCATTACAATTAGCAAAATTAATGAATATGGCAAGTTTAAATATTTGTTTTTTTCTTTGCTTGTTTCGATATTAAATAGTTCTTTATGGGATTTTGACTATAAATAAATAAAAAAGAAATAAATAAAATATGAAGCAATGTATGAGAAGATGAAATGGATTTTTTATATTACCTTAAAATATAAATAGAATACACATGTAATTAATAACACTATTGATGTTCCGTAACTTATACGGTAAATCGCATCGTCGTTAGCATTAGGGTCATTTTGGTTGACAAAAAGACTGAATGAAGCAGGCAAAATTAGAGAAATACACGCTAATGTCAACACGCTAGAATCTGCTTGTACAGCTGTTGAAGATGAACTAAAATCTTGCTCAAGCTTTTTTTTTTTTGCGTTAAGAATTTTGATTCCGCCAATGAGAAAACACAACCCTAATATAAGTAGTATATGAAAGAGTATAGACCCCAGCACTGCTGCTTGCACAACACGAATTTGACCATACGCCAACGCAATAATAGTTATTACTAATTCTACAAAATTGTTAAGCGCTACATCCAGCAGGCCCTCTAGTATCTTTATTAAATCATTAATATTAGAATAATGAAGGTAATATAATGATTACTACGTCGTTTAATAAATAGTACCTCATTACTGCGATGGTGCGAAAGTTGATTACTCGCAAACTTAAACAGTCTAGCCGATGGTATAATTGCCAGAAAGTTCGTTATAAAAACTAGTGTGGCATTCGGGCTAAGAAAGTGTAATATATATCCCACGGGAACGAAAAATATAAGTATATAAAATATACTAGATCTTCTATAAAGAACGTTGTCTTTAAAAGCTTCTGTCAAGGTTAATTTTTCTTCATTTGGTGAACTCATTTTTGTTATCTTTCAAAGTCTATTTTGCGTCTCGTACGTACGTATTTATAGTTATGTTACATTGCAGTTAACTTAACCGGGATATGATTTTTCTTATCAGTAAAAGTTTCTTTTTTTGAGTTCTTGGCATGCATCACAGGATCTTATTCGGTAATTATTATGTATCAACAAATTTATATAATTAGCATGATTGAAGCTGTGCAAACTTCAAATGAAAACCTTAATAGAATTTATAACATATTGATTTTCGCATAAAATACATATAGTCCTAATTGTAATAAATCGAAATTTTCAATATAAGTAAAATTGTTTCTATGTATTTTATTTCAATAAAGCTTCAAGCCCTCTTCTTGGAGTTCGCTATGAAGACTAAAAAAGGTGTATCAATATGGTCCGTAGTTGTACCTTAATAATCACGCTAATCTCACACAGTTCGAGTGTGTTTTAAAAGATTATGCAGCAGTAGTGACGCCAAGCATTTTGTGTCATCCTGTCTTACTTAATATATTATGTATAATAAAGAATGGTATCTGCGCGATGCAGTCGCTGAAACGATAGGTATGCATAAATTCTGATTAATCAAGATTATTGTAGGTAATTGTATGTGATTCATCTTGTTATAAATGAGAAAAAAATAATAATAAACAAATTTTTTTGACTTAGTGAAATAAATATACTTTTTATAACTTATTCAATAAGAAAATATTCTTATTCGTGAGTCTTTTGATCAAATCTTGAAAACCTATATTAGCCAAAGGAAAAGTAAACATTGTTTAGTGGATAGAATTCGTTAAGATAAGTATTTTAACGTATTTAAAAAAAATCCAAACGTTCACATAACCCGAATTTTAGACATCGGGTACTCATATTTTAAATTCTTTATTCTGATACAGCTGATGAGTTTTGTTTAATTAAGCAAACTTAAGACAAGATAAAACTTGAAAAAAAATATTCGAGCAAGATACCGTTACATACTACAGCAGGTTGAAGATATAATAAAACTTATATTATCAGACAATCATTCAAAAAAGTACCACCAATTCGTCCAATAGTTTCCGAAGGTTTAAGCTATATATTAATGTAATAATTGTCGCAGATCATAATTTAAAATGAAATCTAATTTTCTACATAACCTGCTGCCTTCTAAAACCCACTAATACTTTTGTTTATTATAATTTTTTTTTAAAACTAACCTAACCCTAAAAATGCACACCAAAAAATTTAGTTTTCGAGGTTTTATACTATAATTTCATTTTAATCTGGATTTCATTATAATCTGCCACAATAAATAATTTATAAATAAATTGACTTAAATATTGAATAAAATTGTATCAACAATTTTGCAACTCTTTGGGCGAAATGAACATTTTTACTATCAAAAACAATGCCGTCTCAGGGGAAGTAACTTAACAAATTGACTTAATTTCTGTCTTTGTAAAAAAAAAAAATAAATAAAATAAATAAATAAAAAATTAAATATGAAAAATAAATAAATAAAAAAATAAATAAATAAAAAATAAATAAATAAAAAAAAAATAAATAAATAAAAAAATAAATAAATAAATATTATAAAAGGAAATTACTAATTTACACTATAGGTGATTAAAATTCAGGATCAGGGTAATGTGTCATTCATCTGATTGGCTGATGTAAATCAATTGCCCGGGTAACTTATTTATACAGTTTAAAGTACTTTTTCAAATTGTAACGTTTCATAATTTTACTTAAGAAAAATTAATTTTTTTTTTATAATTAGAGTTAGAAGAGTGTTGCCCTTCGCAATACAAAATAATCACAAAGTAATTATAAAAACAGAGAACTATACTTAGAAGCAAAATTTCTATGTGTATTATTAGTAAAATGTGTATACAAGTACTGATTGCAAAAAAATAGTGTAATACAAAGAATGATCAAGGTGGTTAAGGCAAAAATTAGATTTTAAAAATAGACTCTTACAAGCTATTAATTTATCATATTTAGTTTAAATTACTTCTTTTAAACTACCTTTTAATTACTTTTATTTTTGTATAGAGCTTATTTTTAAACTACCTTTTAATAACTTATATTACTTTTATTTTTGTATAGAGCTTATTAAATAAAAAGATATAATATGACTTTAGAATCAATAGTTCTTTATATGTGGCATTAATTTAATATAAAGACAATGCAGTAGTTGTAATAATGAAAAATATTTATTATTATTAATTAAAAGACAATGCAGTAGTTGTAATAACAAAAAATATTTAAGAATTTACATGAATAAAAAATGAAATTTCTTGTTTTTTCTTTTTGAGAGGTACAAATACAAATACAGTATTAATTAGAGAAATATACAGTAAACTGTATAAATAAGTAATGTTTGTTGTTATTAATTAATAATATATTTTGAGAATAGTAATGTTTTTAGCAAAGGCATTGATAATTAAACTAGATTTTTCTTGAATATATAATTTATACTATAAAAAATATAAGCTTTGCTGATATTAAGTTTTATTATTTGATTGATCAATTACTACAATTTGTTTGGTTAATTATTACAAGAAATTATAGTAAATCTGCAATATTGACCAATTATTTTAATATCTTCTTATAATGCACAAATATAAGTGGGCGCCACTGGCGCCCTTTTTGTTTGAGATTGTTTATTTACAGTGTTATTTTTCTTTATATGTTATTTGGCATATAGGGTAAATTTTATGTTAATCAAATGTTCGTGGGCACTACCAGCGCCCTTGCTTCTACTATTGTGCTATGTTTGTTATCATGTTATGTTTCATTCTAAAGAAAAAAAGAATGTTAGTATTGTGTATATATATATAAAACTACTATACTTATAACTACCTTGCTACGTTCTGAACTATCATGTTTTTTTTATCATGCTACGTTCGTTATTGCACTATGTTCTGTTCTAAAGAAAAAAAATGTTAGTATTTATTGTATATAAAAAAAATACTACTGTGCTACTAACTATTTTGCTATGTCCCAAACTATTATGCTTCTACTAGTATGCTATGTTCATTATTGTGCAAGAAGTTAGTATTGTATAAGAAAAAAATAAAATAAAATAAAAATACTATCGTGCTACTAACTATCTTGCTAGTCCCAACTTCTAATATTGTACATTTGTTATTCGTATCTCCAGTTAATCTAATTTCAAAGATACAAAGTACACATAAGAACGGAAGCAATTTTCTAAATCTGAAAGATACAAAGTGTACGTAATGAACAAAAGTCTTTTTTTTTTTTAAGGTGAGGTTGTGCCTCGAAGACTTTATTATTAAGTATATGTTTGTATATATTATGTGATACAATAATATACTATATTAAGTACAAAAGGACTAACAAAAGTCAATTTTTAAAAGACAACTGATCATTAATTTATAGTAACAGACAAATGACGAATTTATTACAATATTACACATTAAAAAGAAACTGATCATCTTATTTTGAAGTTTCCTATAGCCTAATCACAATTTAGCAAATCAAAAATGGAAAAGTGCAAATGAATTTTTTTATTCTCATTATTATTAAGCAGCGCCAATTACCATTAATTATTTACTCATATTAGTAGATAACTAATCTTATGTTTTTATTTATTGTGAAAGCAATTGTTTTGGTGTTCTTGAACTATTATACAAAATAAAATGATATAATAATTACTCAAATATTATAATAATAAAAAAAATGATCTAATTACCTTATGTTTCAGTTGTTTTTCTACGTTGTCAAATTTTTTGGATACAATTGATCAAAAATGTTTAAATAGACAAACTTTGTAAAAAAGAGATAGATTGTAGAGATATAGATAAAATTGGTAAGCATATTCATATTAGACTTTTCACATTTTTGTAGCTTAGCATCATTATTAACATATAATATGTAAAATAATTGTTGTATTGTTTTTCCATACTCTGATTACGTTTTCTAGATACAACCAAACAAAAATGTTAAAGCGTATGAACTCAAAATTAAATAATAAAAAAAATAAAAATAATAGAAAATTAAATAATATATAATTTTAGATAATATATAGATACTATATGACATAAGGGCATTAACACTATTGTATAATTAATATTGCGAATTTCTCATAACATGTGATCATGACCATCTATGCTTCCAATTTTCACATGTACAAAATGATTGGTAAAAATGTACAGGACACTTGTGATGAGATAATAATTTTATTATAAGAAGAATGTGTAAATCAAATTTTGTGTAATAAAAACAAAAATTTTTTTAAAAAATTGCTAAAATTACTTCTAACCTAAAATTTTGTCTATAAAACTACTTTTTTTTATACAAAAAAAATTTCTTGCTAAATTTTACTATATATAAAACCTAACTATATCTCTAATCTTTACACTTACTCTAATATAAAGAGATTTAATTAGTAGTATGCAGTTAAAGAGAAAAAATTTTATAATAAAGATTGGTGGGCATGTGACTAGTTACCTTATGTAGAGTGTTATATATTAAAACTGCACTTTTTACAATTTTTTGAAAAATGAGTTTTTATCAAATTCATATAAATTTTAATATGATTGATATTTTTTAATTATAAATAAAAGAAGAGTGTGGTAACTTAGGGAAGTTGGTAAATTGTTACCCAAGTAGCAGGTCTAGGGTCCAAATCCTATCGGTGATACTTTGAAAAAATAGACCTGTATTTTAGTAATTGCTTTTTATTGATTGATTGGGTATATTATCTGTAGTCTTGGTACATTATCTTGAATAAGAGCTTTCAGGCATAGTTGTATATCATTATACAGACAAATTCAAGAAACTAGAGGAACAAAACCTGTTTGACAAGTTCCAAGTAAGGAGGTAGCAAAGATCTTTAATGGTGCTACCAGAACTGGAGTATTAGAAACCAGAGCAGGAGAACTGAATGGCAAGGCCTTCGGAGAAGAGGGTCCACTAACATGGCTGCCAGAGTTGCACTAAAAGAAACAGATCTATATTTAAGAAGTAGATACAGTACTAGGAAAAGAAAAACTATATAGCACCTAATGCTAGTAAATTGATACTTCCTAGCTAACTTGATTGGAAGTTTGGGATGTATCAGAAAAGAACCATAGGAAGGTGATAGTGGGTACTGGGGTTGGAGCGAACTTTACAAGGACAAAAGTAGATAATAGTAGTAGTTGCAGGATATCCTCTGACCATAAGTATAAGCCTTAGTGAATGTATAAGTTACCAAAGTATAGATAATACCTGTATGGGACAAAAACTGCTCTACCAAGTTTCCCATAAAGATAAACTAGTTTTAAAGAAATTTGTCATTAGCATCTGGAAACTGACCTCAACTGATTAATGTATCAGAGAGCTATACTAGTAAAAAGTAAAATAGGCAGAAAGAACAAAGACCAGAGGGTTTAAATAAACAATCTCCTAGTTGAATTGCAGGGATAGCAGCTAGTGTAAAACCTATGGAGTAAAACCTTTAGGCGGACTACTTAAATTAAATAACCAAAAGTTGTATATATGGCAAGTTGTATCCTCATCTTTGTAACAAATATCAGAGTCTCATAAGGACCTCTTGATCCAAAAGCTTTATAAAAGATATATCTCCCAAGCTGAAACTTTAATATAAAAAAAATTTATAAATGAAAGTCGATTTGCATAATAAAAAATCAAGATAATGTAAAAGAAAAATTGTATAAAACTGCATAGTACTAATACATTACATAATTGCCCAATACATGTCACTCTGGTTATACCGATAGCTAGATTAACCAACAATTGGTTATATTGACACTTTTTTCAAAAAAAATCTATAATGTTAAAAATTCATTGGTTATACTGACAATCATAAGAAATATTGATTATACTGACATACCGACAATTTTAATATTAAAAATTATTTAAGATAATTTTTATTGCTAGATATAGTACCAATTTTTACAAACTGACTATTGTTATAGGTGTACCAATCAAATTAATTTTTTAAATTTGCTTTATGCTAAGCTTAGCATGAAACAATAAGCATAAAATAAATTCATTTCATCATTTATGCAAATATAAGATGAATTCATTTTATACTAAATATAAAACAAATTCATTTTGTGCTAAAATAAATTCATTTTGCTAAGTTTATTATTCTTAGTATAAGCTTGGTAAAAACAAAAAAATTTACCTTTGCCTAAACTGACATATCTACACAATATCAATATAATGTCAGTATAGATAGAAATGCTTATTAAACTGACATCTGCAATTTTTCAATCACTGGAGAGTGTTAATATAACCAGAGTGACGTGTAGTCACCTGTTGCTTTTAACCAATCAAAATTGTAAAATATGATAATCCCAGATCATCTGAAAATCAAAAATAATTAAACTCAATTATTCAAAATAAAATAAAAGTAAAAATGAGCTGTTTTAATAAATAATACCCCATATAGTAGTGGAATGCCATGTGCTTCAATTCTTGAGAAAAAACTCTATAGTAAATGATTGAAAAATATTTATATCTTATAATTTATCAAACTAATTTTATTACTATTAGAATAACAAAAATTAGCATTACAACTTTCAATTAAATAATATAGAAAAGTTACTTAATAAAAAAAAAACTTTTATATATAAGCAAGCTCTATTTTTACACTATAGAAAAAATATATGAATTTCTGATTTTGTTTTTTATAAGGTTTATTATTTTTTTTCTTTAAAAATGATTTACCAATTAAATTTTTTTAATAAAAATTGTTTATTTTGATAATCACCTATAGCAATTATTAGTTATTTTTTAAATAGTAAATAAATAAATATATAAATAAAGAAGTTTGCTATTTATTCACTAGCAATCATTACCAGTATATACAGTCAAACCTCTATAAATACAACTTGTAGAGACAAGTCTACAACATGCATTTAGAGATGTTTGTATTTAGAGAAAAAATTAAATTGCAGTGTTAAAATTAGATTAGTCAGTATAACTTCTTCTAAAAACTATATAACCTATCTTAAATACTAAATTTGATTGCTACATGCATTTAGAGAGGTTAGTGTAATATAAAATATTATTTATGAAAATGTGCATTTACAGAATATAGAAGTGCAATTACAGAATTATAATATTGTTAACAATTTATATTTCTTTATATCAAAATTATAGGTTGTATCAATGAATAATAAATATATACCAGATATATAATGAGAAACAAGTTTCCTGGTATGTACTTGTTATTCTACTATAGATTTGCAAAATAACTATTTCATATTAGTAGCATATAGGTAGTATATAGATAAGATAATAAAAAAAAGATTAATATTAGTAACATATATGGTATTTTATATTAGTACTATTTGGACTAAAAGTAAGATACTGGAATGTTCTGGTATGTTACTGATATTGATTTACCTTCTGTTGTCTTTATACTTGCTGGCCAAACCTAAACAAATTTCAAATACCTAAAAATTAAATTAAACAAATAATTCCAAAATTTTATAAGTATATTATCTAGTGATTCTGGCTGATCAAAATTTATCAGCTAAGCTTAGCCAATAAATTTTGGTTGCTTAGTCAGCTTAGCTGATTTTCTAATCACATCTCAATCACTAGATCATTACACAACTAATTGATTTTTTTATACATAATGCATTTTTCAGAAGCTCAATAGATTATCTCCTCTATTAAACAAGGTAAATTATGATGTTCTCTACTTGTTCTTCAATATATTTGCTTAATCTCTCTTAATCCCACAATATTTGTATTACACTTCACTGATCGAAGTTATAAGTAATTAACTACTAATACGTTAACAAAATCTTATTTTTTGCACAAATAAAAAGTAAAAACTTTTAGAATAATAATTTAGAAAAGTAAAGTTAGAATTTTGTGATCTTTTTTGTATACGTAATATAGTTTTTTTTAAATATTGAGGCATACAAATAAACAGTTATTGACTTTGTTTGTTTTGCTTTTTTTACAAAAGTTTTTTAGGTTGTAGTATAGATTTAATGTGTAATATAGCTGTAGAACAGAAATATGAAGCATAATACTATGAAAATTTCAAGTTTATTAAACATAGAAATAAATATAGATTACAAAAAATTTTAAATCATGATGGTTATAACTTAAATGTACTATAATATAGTTTAAAGTATTCCAAATTAATAAAGACACGTTTGTCTACTTATAATAATATTCAACAATACAACAACATTTATTTAGAATTTTTAAATATAAAATTTTAATTAAATTTCTTTGGTTTTACTAAATCACACTACTGGTGCTCAACACCACAATGATTTTCACCAATCAATTTTTTAAATGCAGTATAACGTAAAGATCAGGTATAATATAAAATTTTTGTTGTATTGTTTTTTTTTTAAAAAATACCTTCTAACTCAAAATTTTATTTATGAAACTACCTTTTTTTTTAAAAAAAAATCTCTTGCGAAATTTTACTATATACTATGCCTTATTCTAACCCTAACTTTTGCTCTACTTAACATATATCAACTTTAGCTTTTGTTTATTTTTTTAATATTAATCTTTATGTTACACTGAATAATAGTGTTTAACACCACTGGATTGATTTATAATTACTGAATTTCTTTAGTTCACTTCCTAATATTTTTTTAAAAATTAATGATTTTGATTGGCTGTTTAGCATGTAACAATCATTCAATATTTATGTAACTATTTTCATATTTGGGATGGTCCTATCTGTAGTTTTTGTATATAAATTATATTTTTTATTTTTGGGAAAATAAGAATCGATTAGCCGATTTTGAAAAAATCGACCAGCTAAGCCAAAAATTTTTTGGCTTAGCTAACTTTGCTATATCAGCCAGAATCACTAATATTATCTATAGCTATAAGAATATACTTAACTTACTTAAACAAAAATTATTAATAAAATTTTGAGCTATAAGTTTGACAGACCCTTTGGATTTGTTTACTTTAAGTAAATTAAAGTAGACAGACCCAAAGGGTCTGGTCAAACTTAAGTTATAGCTCAAAAATTTTATTAATAATTTTTGTTTAATATTTCAAGTATATTCTTATTAGTCATAGGACATGTCTTTAAAAAATGGTCCAAAAGTTGTTTATATAAAATTATAATAAAAAATATAAATTTACTATAGATATGGATTAGAAAATTCTCTTTGATCTTACTTATTAATTTAAAATTAAATTTTTAGGAATATAGAACAAGGGGAGAAAAAAAATTGAGCTTAAAAATCAAATTAAAATATTGCCAATTTTGCACAAAATAAAAATATAACTTTGTCAAAAATGAATTTTTTCTGTAAAACCATGCTCTAAACAACTTTACTTAGTTGGCCAAAGTAGGTTACCTTGTAAAAAAAATGGATTATCTATGTGCTAGTTAAAATTTTTGGGTTTTTAATATAAACTGTTTTTTTTATAAAGATAACCTGCTTTGGGCTTCTAAGTAAACTTGTTCAGCAGGTAATTCTACTCATACAAAGTTAAAGTACATTATCTTGAACCTTTACTAAGTAAAAAATGTGCTTAAAGTTGGAAAAAATTTTTTTTTTAAAAAAATTTTTTCCCAACATTAAACCTATTTTTTATTTAGTAAAAGGTCCAAGATAATGCATTTTGACCTTGGTATAAATAGAATTATCTGCTGAACAAGTTTACTTAGAAGCCCAAAGCAGGTTATCTTGACAAAAAATTTTACCAAAAATTTTAACTATAGCATATAGATATCACTACTTTGGCCAACTAAGTAAAGTTGTTCGAAGCATGTTTTTACATGTGGAAATAAAAATTTGTTACACCTATAACATGTTGCACCCTGATTCTAACCAATCAAATCGCTCAATTTTGTAAACAAAAAATTTTATTTTTTAAAAATTAAAATTTTACTAGTAAAATATAAAAATAAATAAGCAATATCAAAGTATATTGTGTAAAATTTTATTATTTGTAATTGAGTGAATTAATAATTAGTTATCATCAATTTATATTTTAAAAAAATCGTCTTTTAATCTTTATATGGGCCCTCAAAAGTAGAAACCAGACAATTTGGCAATTTTTTAAAAATTAACCTGTTTGATTGATCAGGTGTAAAATTTAATGACAAAACTTTTTTACTTAATAATGAAAGTCTGATCACTTAATAAATTTTTGTGATACAACAGTTAAAAGCTTTTGATGCTATAATTTAAAAATAGATTTACTGCGATTTTGAGGCAATTTACAGATCTATAGATCTGTTTAAACAGGGCTGTTAATCATGAAAATACTATTTTTAGATTGTTTTGATTTTGTGTAACAAAATAGTTTTTGCCAATTTTCTCAAAACCCGTGATCTGCCAAATGTCTGGTTTCTACTTTTGAGAGCCCATATCTTCAAAATTTAAAAATCAACTTTCGTTCATTATGTATACAATATAACATTAAATTAGATTGATATATGGAAACCTTAATAACATGCATTAGTAAGTCACATACTGTGTATTGTCAGAAGAGTAGTATTTATAGCAATAACACATGATAGAAACTATAATAATTTCAATGCGAACTAGCTTAACTTTAACCACATATTAAAAAATTAGAATAACGAGCAAATTTAGCTTTTGCATAAAAATTTTTTATAGTAGCTATTGATAGAAGCTACAATAATTACTATACAAGCTCAGCCTTAAAGTATATTACCTGTTGGGTAAGTTTCTAACAGAATTTTTATAGTAATTCATGATAGAATTACAATAACTTTAATACAAACTAATTCTTTTCATTATTACTAATATAAACAATAGATTAGTCCATAATATATGCTACAAATCACTAAAATACATCAGCAAATTTTATAATATATCGATACCCATACCCCTGCCGATTACTATCGATAGTAATAATAATCGATATATATCGATATTAATTGATATATATCAATATATATCTGATATGATATCAATTAATAATTATTATATTCACATAATCATGCTTTTTGAACATTTTACAGGTTTTTGCAAGTTTTCGCAAGTTTTCACAATTTAATTATAATTTTTTTTATTTATTATTATTATATAATATTTTAATTTATTAAATATACAATATTCACAAGTTTTCACTATTTAATATAAAATTTTATTTTTTTATTATATATTATATTTTAAATATTACTAGTGCGATGGGTGGCGCATTCATGCCACCCATCTTTTAAGATTGATGAAAAAATATATTACCTCCATTTTATTTTTGATTTCTTGCGTAAAATGAAATTAATCTTGCATAGCTTTTTGATACGAACAATTTAAAAAAAATTCAACTGATCGACTCATGTTTTCAGATTCTATGTAATGCAAAATGTAAAATTAACTTTGTGTGGCCTAATCTTAAATGTGAATATAATTCTATTAATTTATAGTAAATTTTAAAAAAAACTCCGACCAACTGACCCAAATTTTCAGATTACTGCATAATAAAAATCAATTAGCATGGCCTAATAGTAGATGTGCATATTATTTTATTAATTTACAGCAAAAAAAAAATCTGACCGACTGACCCAAGGTTTCAGTTTCCATATAAGGCGAGAACAATTTAATTCGGTGGTTTATGCTACATTCCTTTCTCAAAAGAGGGAGGGAGAATGGAATACATATAGTTTAAAAATTTTTTCTCTATTGGAAATTATCAGGTCCCCCTCGCTTGTCTTTTACATTTATTTAATTTCTTTTCAGAAAATTCAGAACCTTGCAATTTCTAATCTTAATTCTACTCAGCATTAAGTTCTCTGCCAAAATTACCAAAATTATGCATGTAATTCAAAAATATTTACTAATAGAAAGGGTAATATAAACTACCAAATCGAATTGGTATCGCCATTGTCTCACCTAACCGAGATATGGATAACATTGATAACATAATACATTTAAAGTAGTGCCTGACTAAAATTTTGACTTTATGCATGCATAAAGATGGGGTTTAATTTCGGTCAGGCGTTACTTTAGATAAGAGGCTACTTTAGATGCAACAGTACTTTTTGTACTCAATCTCCTTAACTCTGCTCAACACTTAGATTCCTGTGTTAACTCTGAACGATCGCATGATCATGTGAGTCACTCAACCTATATTTTCAGTTCATCTTTGCTGTTTTCAAATCATTATATATCTCGCCATTTATTTGTACCCTTTTTATTAAGCGTAAGGGCTCTTTAGAAAGTATGTGATACATATTAAGATTGTAATCGTAACTCGTGATAGTTCCAAATTTTCAGATTCATGCAAAATAAAAATCAATTGGCGTAGCCTAATAGTAGATGTGCATTTTTTTTATTAATTTACAGCAAATTTTTTTTTAAAAAAAAAACTGACTGACCGACCCAAGGTTTCAGCTTCCAAGTAAGGTGAGACCAATTTATTTCGGTAGTTTATGTTATATTCCTTTCTCAAAAAGGGGGAGGGAGAACAGAATACATATAAATTAAAATTTTTTTCTCTATCAGAAATTATCAGGCTTCCCTCGTTTGTCTTTTACATCCATTTAATTTCTTTTCGGAAAGTTTTGGAACCTTGCAATTACAATCTTAATTCTACCCGGCATTAAGTTCTCTGGCCAAAATTACTAAAATTATGCATGTATTTCAAAAATATTTACCAATAGAAAGGATAATATAAACTACCGAATCGAATTGGTCTCGCCTAACTGAGGTATGGATAATATTGATAATATAATACATTTAAAGTAGCACCTGACTAAAATTTTGACTTAATGCATGCATGAAGATGGGGTTTAATTTTGGTCAGGCGCTACTTTAGATAAGGGTTACTTTAGATGCAACAGTACCTTTTGTACCCGATCTCATTAACTCTGCTCAACACTTTGATTCCTGTGATAACTCTGATCGATCGCATGATCATATGAGTCAATTGAATTATATTTTCATTTCATCTTTGCTGTTTTCAAATTATTGTATATTTCTCCATTTATCTGACCCTTTTTATTAAGCGCAAGGGCTCTTCAGAAAATACGTGATACATAGTAAGATTGTAATCGTAACTCATGATTAGTACTCCTACAGACCGGACTCGAACCAGACTTTAGTCAAGTCTGAGTCTGGTCTGATTTTCGGACCGGACTCAGACTTTTATATTCAGACTTTTTAGTCAAGTCTGAGTCTGGTCTGGGCTGGTCCGAAGTCTGCAGACTGGTCTGAGTC
>QKWP01001057.1:156802-175964 GCA_003550325.1 Gigaspora rosea
TCTTTTTTTTTAACATACTTTTTTTTTTTTATTTGGTGATCCGGGTTGAAATTTTTGCGACGCAGTCAAAACACTGTGCAATCGTTAAAGATCTGCTAATCGTTATATATCATTTCAATAATTATGATTATAATTGATTTATAGATATATATCGTTTCAAATAATTATGATTATAATCGATTTATAGATATATAACGATTTAATATAAAAAAATGATATATATCGATTATAGATATATATCGATTTTTATCCAATTAATTGATATATAACGATATTATGATATATATCGATTATAGATATATATCAATTTTATCCAATTAATCAATATATAATGATATTTTAATCTATATATAATAATATTATATAATCGATATAAAATGATTAGGTGCTATATATCGATCAATATCTATGTATAAAATTTTCTGATGTAATGAACAAGGTTCATAGCAAAATTTTTTACAATGACTGGCAATGCGTTTAATGCAATTTGGCTCAATTTTAACAATATACTGTGGTCATCAACTTCTATTTCATTATGTGCACATTATAATATAAAATTAGATTAAGATATGGATAAGGGGAGTGACAAAAATCAGGTGATTTTTTAGGGAGAGGGGGCAAAAAAGTTGAAATTATATATAAGAATCTAATTATACATATATTAAAGAAGAGGGAAGAGGTAGGCACTCTGATAAAAAATAATCAGGTAATTAATAACACGCCCTAATATTAATAACATGTATTAGTAAATCACTTACTATGTATCGCCAGAATAGTGGTTTATAATAGTTACTCATTATAGAAACTATAATAACTTCAATGCGAACTAACTAAATTCTAACCGCATATTGTAATAATTAGAATAACAAGCAAGTTTTACATGAGAATTTTTTATATTAGTTATTGATAGAAGCTACAATAATTCTGATACAAACTCAGCCTTAAAATGTATTAACTGTCGTAAGTTTTTGACAGAATTTTTTATAGTAATTTATAATAGAATTACAATAATTTTAATACAAGCTAATTACCTTTTTATTATTACTAATATAAACTACAACAGCTTAGTCTGTAATACATGCTGCAAGTCACTGGAATAATGAGCAAGGTTTGTAACAAAATTGTAATTCATGATAGAATTATAATAACTTTAATACAAATACTGATAAAAACCACAATAGCTTAGTCTGTAATACATGCTATAAGTCACTAGAATAGTGAGCAAGGTTCATAGCAAAATTTTTTACAATGACTAGCAATGCATTTAATGCAAATTTACTCGATTTTAACAGCATACTGTGGTCATCTACTTCTATTTGTTATGCACATATTATAATATTAAAATTAAATTGAAATATGGATAATATTAATACCAAGTATTAGTAAGTCACAGACTGTGTATTGCCAGAAAGGTAATGTTTATAACAATTAGGGTAGCTGTGCAGTGCGTGATGCAGCGCAGAACCAGTACATCAGCTTTTGTACTTTTTGTATGTTTTTTTTTGTTCTTGTTTTTAATTTTTTTTTTGTTGTGTATATTAGAGTTTAGGTATAAGGGTGGAAGTTAATTGTGGGGAGTAATGTATATTATAGTAATTGTATGGGTTTTAGAAAATAACTAAATTAACAAGGGTCATATGGCCAAAGGCCATGTGACACAGGTTAATTCATGCAAATTTAGTTATTTACACAATCCCATATAATAACTATACTATTGTATGGGTCTGACGTAACAACCCATGTGTTACCTTCACCTTAATAAAAAGCCAATTTTAATATTACTGCCATGAAATATTAATACACGATTATATAACAGCATAATTAAAAAAGTCAATCCATGATTTAAATATAAATTCTTTAGTGCTAAATATCAAACAACTAAATCAAAGTTTAGGCATAAACATAATAAAGTAAAAAAATCACTAGAATTTTTTTTTAAAAAAATGTCTAAACCTAATCTGAAAGCAAAAATATAATTATGCATAGAAATTTTTAAAAAAAAGTGAAAATTCAATAACATAATCTCGTTCAGTGAAAATTATATAAAGAAAGTAAAGCAAAATAACTTATGATTTGGTATAATTAGAATTTAAAGAAAGCAAAAACTTAATATCATGCAATCCGCCTGAAAAAATAATTTTAATAAAATACGAATCTGTTTAATAAAGAATTTAAAGAAGTAAAGATTAAAGGCGAAGATTTAATAATATATGACTTATACAAAAAAATTTAAAAAAAGAAACCAATAAATAAAGAATTTGGTTTCAATAAAGGGGACAACAAGTAGAGAAGTTCCTTTCAATTTTATTAAAGAAAATAAGGAAGTAAGCTAGTATAGTGCTAAAAAGACTTTATTCGAGTAAATCTTAGAAACTTATCTTTTAGTAACTAATAGAGTTAAATCGGTCAACATATATGCTCTCTCTCCTTCAGATGTTTGAAGTTGATTCTTTGGTTAATATCACTTTTCCAGGACTCTCATGGGGAGAGGGTGTAAAATGAAATGAATATATGAAACGAACATATAAAAATGAAAAAATATGGTTTAATTATATAGTGGTGTTGCTAGTGGTTTTTAACTTATACCCAATACTCACCATTCTCACAACATGCAGCATATAATTATGGATGTGCATTGTAGTTTATGTCGGTAATAGTGAAAAGGTGAATTAGTATATAGTAGAATTATCACAATTTCTATTGTGAATTACTAAAAAAAATTCTTTACAAACTTACTTGGCATATAATACATTTAAAACTTGAGTTAACAACGAATTATTGTGACTTCTATCAAGAATTACTGTAAAAAGTTCTCATACAATACTTGCTCGTTATTCTAATAACACAATATATAGTTGGGGCGGAATTAGTTTGCATTGAAATTATTATAGCTTCTATCATGATTTACTGCTATAAACCTTACCATTCTGGCGATACACAGTATATATTAACGTTGTCCATATCTCAATCTAATTTCAAAAATACAAAGTGCGCATAACAAATGAAAATTGATCTTTTAAATCTCGAATACAAAGTGCACGTAACAAACGAAAGTCAATGTTTTTTTAAAAAAAAAATTAATTCATAGTGATAAATCAATTACAAATTATGACGAATTTATTATGACTTAAACATGAAAATAAATAGATCGTCATAATTGTTCATATTTTAAATATTTTCATGGTCTTATGGTTTTTGGATACAGCAAATCAAAAACCGCAAAGTGCCAAAAATATTTTATAACTGATAGCAATCGATTTTTGACAAGTACGTAATTAGATCAGTATTCACCTGAGCACAACATATTTATACACAATTATGAATATATTTCCCACACCATCGTTTAAACATGCACGTGTTGTCATCCTGTGCCGTCAGAATTACCATAACCCTTCTATGAATTGGAAAAATGAAAACCATTGTCCCACCTTAAAAAAAAGGATTCTTGAAAAAATCAGCATAGCGAACATCAAAAAAGTTGAACGAAAACCATCTTTTCGCATTTCATGTTACAGAAGAACCATAATCATATAGGTATATGGGGTGTCTTCAATTAAAAGGGCCCATTTTTACATATATTTTATTTTGAGATATTTGAGTTTAATCATTTGTTTTGATTTTTGGACTAATCCAGAATCAATCAAATTTCACAATATTGATTGGTTAAAGACGACAGGTGACTATTGGGTAAACTTGTGACGTGTTGGCTCTATGCAGCCTCATGTTATTTTTCTTTTTACATTATCTTGATTTTTTATTATGTAAATCGACTTTCATTTATAATTAAAAAAAGTCGATCATGTCAAAATTTATATGAATCTAACGAAAACTCATTTTTCAAAAAAATGTAAAAATGGGCCCTTTTAATTGAAGACACCCCATATATCATGCGCACACATATGTACAGGACGTATGTAATTTTCCCACGATGACAATTTCTTCACACATATGCACAATGAAGCAATTACACATAATTATAAGATATTGGGCGCGCAGCGGCCAATATCAAGGGATCAGTTAAGGTTGCATAATGATTGGATACTATCATTTTGCGATAGCGGCATAATGGTACCTGATCATTATGCAACCTTAACTGATCATATGATATTTTCCAATACCTACTAAAATAGGAAAAAAATACGATGGACATAGTAACTTCCAAAATAGGAAAAAATATAGCGCACTAAAAAGTTGAACGAACCATCCATTTACATTTCATGTGATCATACTGGTATATATTTCCTACACCATCGTTCAATATACATTAACATGCACATGTTGTCATCCATGTCATCAGAATCACCATAACCCCTCAAAAATCAGCATAGCAAACATCAAAAAAGTTGATCAGAAACCATCCTTCCCACATTTCATATTACACAAGAAACGTGATCGTACTAGAATTGAAATTAAAATAATCAGTGACGCCAGTTTGCATCATAATGAGTGATTTGCATATGAAATTGTATTATATATATACAGTATGTAAAAATTTAAATTAACATTGTTAACATCATAATGAGAGATTATAATCAGTGACGCCAGCCTTACATCATAACAGTGAGTTACATATATAGTACATATTTGGTATGTAAAAATTTTAACACCGAATAAATGAAAAACATTACTCCTACTAAAAAAGGTTTTTGCAAAAATCAGGATAAGCGACATCAAAAAAGTTGAAGGAAACCATCCCTATACACATTTCATATTACACAAAAAACGTGATCGTACTGGTATAACTCATAATATAGACTTTAATAACTTCACAACTAATTTAACTCTAACTACATATTTAATAATTAGAATAACAAGCAGGTTTTGCATAAAAATTTTTTACAGTAATTATCAACAGAAGCCACAATAATTTATACAAACTCAACCTTAAAATGTATTATCAGTTAGATAAGTTTGTAACAGAATTTTTTATAGTAATTCACAATAGAATTACAATAACTTTAATACAAACTAATTACCTTTTCATTATTACTGATAAAAACTACAATAGCTTAATCTATAATACATGCTGCACATTACTAAAATATTGAGTAAGGTTCATATCAAAAAATTTTATAGTATCTAACAATGCATTTAATGCAAATTAGCTCAATTTTAACAACAGACTGTGGTTATCGACTTCTGTTCGTTATGCACACATTATAATGTTAAAATTAGATTGAGATATAGATAATGTTAATAACATGTGTTAGTGAATCGCATACTGTGTATTGTCAAAATGGTAAGGTTTATATCATAATAGAGAATTTATTATCTGTCAAGTAAAATTTTAGCAGAATTTTTATAGTAATTTATGATAGAAATTACAATAACTTTAATACAAACTAATTTACTTTTTTACTATTGTAAATATAAACTATGACAGCTTATTTCGTAATTACATGCTATACATTACTAGAATATCGAGTAAGGTTCATAGCAAAATTTTTTACAATAACTAATGATGCCTTAACTCAATTTTATCTACATACTAATTATCAACTTTCATTTGTTATGTGAATATTGTAATTTTGAAATGAAATTAAGATATAGATAACATTTACATGCATTTGTGAATCACATAATAGGAGGTCGTCTAAAGCGAGGCAAATTCACGTGATTACATCCAATCAAATTATAGAATTTTGATGATCGCTGGCGAAGCAAAATCAAAAAACCTAAAAAATACAAAAAATGGTAGTCTAAACCTACCTTAGGTAGATTAAGTAAAAATATCGAGAAGGCAATTTTGCTTATATATAACTATCTAAAACCCAGCTTAATCCTAATATAAGATGACCCTAACCTAAAGTTAATCAAGAAAATTATTAAGAAATATAAATTGCCCTACTTTAGACGTCTTCCATAATAGGCATATAAAGTGTGAATATTAAATCTGGATGAATGTATTGTCCAAATTAAATAAAATAACTTAATATTCATACCTAGAACCAAATTTAGTAGAAAAGATTCCTGAACATTTTCCATCTGTGCTAATAAGTCACTTGACCAAGCAATGATAATGTTTACCATAAAATACCAAAAAACAGATTACTAAAGCTGACAAATTTTTCAAAATTTTTTCTAATCATTACACACAGGTTTCTTTCATAATACATTAAAAGTTGATCATAGATATTTCATGATTATTTTATGACAACTTTATATAATTGGTTTTTAAGACAATGCTATAGATATATGGTGGCCCAAAGTTTGGTTCGCAAAGAATACTTCATGACTATTAGCTAAAGTTTTACTTAATGTTTAGGCCATACGAAGTGATTCCACACTGTGACTAGGGTTCTGAAGTTCAGTTCAGTTCAATAGAGGTTCAGGTTCAGGTTCAATGAACCTGAACCTGAACCTGAACCTGCTCTAAAAGTTCAATACTGAACTGAACCTGAATTTAAAATTATTGAACATGAATCTGAACCTGAACTTAAAAAAAGTTCAGTTCAGTTTCAGTTCAAGGTTCATGAACATGTTCAGGTTCATAATATATGCACATGTTTATCTAAATCACAAAGTTAGAATCAATTAGTAAAATTTAGAAAATCATAGAAATTTGTATAATTTTATTAATAAAATTATACAAATGCTATGATTCTCTAAATTTTACTAACTGATTTATACTTTCACTCTAAGTAAACATGTTCAGTATCAAAAATGCATATATTTTTATTCAGACTCAAACTAGTTTGCAAAATTTAGACTAGTCCGTCCAAACTTATGATTGAGTTTGAGTTTAGTATAAAGTTTTAATAATAAAATTTAGAGTTTGAGTCTGGTCTGAACCAGACCAAACCCGGACCCAAACCTAGAATCACTAGTTCATATGAACACCAGACTGAACCTGAACATGTGTTCATGAACTTATGAACTGAACCTGAACTGAACCTGAACCAGCTCTAAAAGTTCAATACTGAACCTGAACCTGAACCTGAACTTGACCTAAGTTCAATTCAGTTCAGGTTCATAGGAACACTAACTGTGACTGTGAAGTGTGCTGTATAACTTGAGTTTATGAAAGTCACCGTAACCAATTAGAGTAGAGGTTTATTAAAAAAAATTTTTTTGAGCTTAATTTTCTTTTAAAAATTTTAGCGTACAAATATGTATGCTAAAATATATAGTTTAAGGGATATATTTTATTAATAGTAGTAGTAGCATATATTGTATAAAACTTATATTTGTAAAATTTTAAAAAGTATAAAAGCGGCTGATGTGGACCCAAAGTTCAACATTGAGTCTTCATACACTTTCAATAATAAAATACAACTATTTATAATACAAATTAAACAATTACTAGTATCCTCATATACCTTTAATTGTAGCTTCTTTCGTAATTGCAAATTGCCTTAAATCTTTTTTGTTAAATTTTCTTAAAAATGCTATATCGACTTAGATATATCATAGTAACAAAGTAAGGTTATACAAAGTGTCCACTTTCTAAGATCGCTCTAGTTACCTAATATTTTTGAAGAAGTGGATATAGGATGACACTGTCAATATAAAGCGGTAAAGCTATCAAGGTCATCATATTAGCTATGTGAAAGGATATTAGAAACTGAGACACTGCAGGAATAAGGAACCCAGAACATTGTAGGGTTCAATGGTAATGCCCTAACACAAGTATTAGCTATGATCACAGTATAAAATGGACTGATATCTGGTTGGGTAATAATAATACGGCAAGAAAGAAAAAAAAAATAAAAAATAAAAAATATATACTATCTATATGCATAAATAAATCTCTAACAAATAATATACAATTAGAAAGTATCAACTATATAAACTATGCCCATGTCCTATTCTATATGGGTCAAAATCAAAAATATCACCCAAATATCCTTTAATAATTACCTATGGCAATAGCAGGCTTATATGTTATTGAATACAAGCTAATTAATAGAGTATAAAAAAAGATGATATGCTAAAGATTGTAGTAAAATATGTTATATATCAGCCTGGTATATACAAAAAATATCCAAATATTAGTATGAAGATTTATAAAAGATAATAAACAAATATTTTTAATATATACTAAAAATAATTTAACAATTAGATATATCATAAGCTAATATTGTATCAGCTATTTAATAAAAAATTCTTTCATTTGTATGATATAATACCGATATTTTAAATTTTTTCTTAAAATTAATATATTATTAAAAAAATTACTTTAATATTTGTAGGACGATATAATATCATTAGTAAAAGAATTTGGGCTAATAACTTTAAAATAATTAGTGTTTAAAAAGGATATTATATTGCTATTTAATTAAAATTATACTAATATAGTAAATTATAAGATCGAATATTTAATTTTTTAAGATGATTTAGGGTAATATATTAATTTTATTAAAGAGATATTTGACTGATATAATATATATATAAATGATATTTTAATATAATTTTTTATATATTGACTAATTTTATAGTAATTTGGTACTTGTAATTAAAAAGATACTTACTAATAACGTAAGTCTCTTTTATATATAATAATATATTAGTCTACTGATAATATAAAAATTTTAGATAATATATAGCTATTTAAACCAATAAAAATAAGTTAGTTTGTTATATAAGTAATGTATTAGCCTACTGATAATATAATATTTTTAGACAATATATTACTATTTGAAAAAAAATAATTTAAATTAGCTTGTTATATGAGTAATATATTGTCTACTGATAATATAATATTTTTAATTGATATATATATTACTACAGTCATCTCTCTCTAATCTGAACACTATTAAATTCTCTTGAAACTGAACAAAATTTTCTAGAATTTTATTATAAAGTTCAGATTAGCCATATATAACTTTTTGAGAACTGAACTTTTTCAAATTTTTACATAGTAAAAATTAGCAGTCCCAGTTCAGAATAAAGAAAGTTGACTGTATATAAACCTATAATTAGCTAATATTTATGTTATATTTTCTAATTTTATATTTATTAAATATATTATTTATTAAAATTATTTAAATAAAATAAAAATAAAACAAAATAATAATAATATATAAATAATTTTTTTTATTTCTTTGTTACTTTATCATTACTCTTTTTTACTATCTTACTCTTTTTTCTTTTTCTTTTTCTACTTTCTTGCTCTCTTTCTATTCTTTCTCTTATAGCTTTATTCAAACTCTCTTTTTTACCTTCAATTTTACCATCAGCATCCTCAACACTCTTACTTTTCTTAATACTAGTCTCTCTGGAGTTGTAATTTTTATGGGTGTTCTCTACTTGAAGTAAAAGCTTTAGCTGTTGCTCTTGTTGTTGCTTCTAAAGCTTTTGTTGCTTTTGCTACTATTGCTTTTTGCTACTTTTGCAGCTATTATTGATGTCATTAATCTTTTTGTTTCTGCTATCTGCTTTTTTAATGCTGTTTTTAGTATAGCTGATAATAATGTTAATACTACTACTATGGGTTTTGAAGTAACAATTCACTACTTTTTTGTATTTCTGTTGGTTTTATGCATAAAGTAGACTGCTACTTTTTCTATTTTATTTTGTTCTTAAACTATTCTCAACCTTATGGGTACTATCCCGACTTTTTTTTCTTTTTGAGCCACCAGATTGTCTATCACTATTGGTATTCTGAGTGCGACTTTGACTTCTACTTGAACTTCTTTTTCTTTTTTTATTTTTTTTGTATTTTTTCTTTTTTTGTGGGTCCTCATTTTCACTAAAAATTGGTTTTAAACCTGGGATCTAGTATACTATATGTTCTGCAGGCCTTATTTGATAGTGCTCATCTTGGGCAATCTAGTAGCAATACACATTCAGTATTGATATGATTTCTATAGTAATGTTTGATCATTCTTCAGTTTTTTAGCTGAAGCTGTTTAATATACAGATCTATTCACCTATGGAATAGCTATTTTAACTAGATAATATATATTAGATATATTAGAAATATCATTATTAAAATATATTAACTCAAATTATGAAATTAAATTAGCTAATATTACAATATATGCATCTTTGAGAATAATATACTTATATGGGTTCACACTATTATTTATCAACACAGCCCAACTTCTTTTTTTTCTACATCCTTATCTGTAATCTATTTTTATTTGAATAATATGTATTACTATCCTTGTTTATTGTTAGCAGCTTCAAACCATCTTACAAATACCTCCTAATTTTTTATTTTCTGACTTAATTAAAAGTATCAAACCTCTATGTCTTCTTTTTCTCTTCTAATTATTTTATAAAAAAATGATAATAAAAATAATATTTTAAATATAATTTATATTAGCACAAAATTTTATATTACTTTTACCTTATTACTTGGGCATAATTGTTGGCCTTTCGTACTATTAGAGTTTATTGCCGCAGTGCATTTTTGTGTCTTGTAGTACTGCTTCAATATTTTTTTAATTGTGCCCAAGTATTGCTAGTATCCAAGCAACTTCTTGGTAATTGCTAGTATTAATTTTTTCTAATTTGTATATTGTGATTTCTATTTTTTTGCCGAATCTAGTTTTTGGAACAATAGTTGTACTCTCAATTAGCACCTTAATTTCATTCTATAAAAACAATAAAAAAATTAAAACTGAAGAATTAAAATATATTTACCTGAAGATAGAATAATTGTTTTTTAGTTATTTGGCTCAGTAGCCTGCCACTAGATGAACTACAAAAACTACTTTTTTTCACTACTACTTCTTGTTGAAATATACTACTGGTACTTGACCTTCTACCTTTTCCAGTTTCATCATTACTACTAATAGTACTTGTACTACTAGTACTTGGGCTTGGGTTTTCACAGCTCTTGCCTTTGCTTTTCCTTGGATAGTGCAATTGCAGCTGCAACTGCTATAGAGATCAACTTCATATCTACTAAAAATATAAAGTTTATAATTAATTAATTTTTGATAAATTGCTTACATTTTTGTTTCTTATATTTTTTTGCTTTCTTCTTAGCTATTTTGCTACTTTTGACTTTAGAAAGTTTTTTTTCTTTACTCATTTTGTACAAGAGAGATAGAGAAATAAGAAATAAAAAAATGAAAGAAAAAAAATGAAAAAGAAAAAACAGGAGAGAAAAATAAGAGAGAAAAAGAAAAACAAGAGAGAAAAATAAATAAAAAAAAAATGAGAGAAAAAAAAACTAAAAAAAGAAAAAAAATTGAAATAGGAAAAAACAAGTGAGAAAATAAGAACGAGTTAATATATATATATGTTGTGCCTCATATCCATTCCCGCGTCAAATCAAAGATCAGATGCCAATCGTCAGGTGAGGTGTGTGACTTGTAAATCGGTTACCTGAGGTGCCTCAGTTGTAATCTGAGACACAGATTAAAAAATACTAATCGCAGTCACATTTGAAAAATAAATACTAATCGCAATCGCATTTGAAACAAAATTTTAATTGCGGTCACATTTGAAAAAAAAAAAATGCTAATTGCTTCAAATTTAGTATATAACTTAGCTAATTCTCTTAAGACAACAGCAAATAATTATTTATTATACTTTAAATATAGTATTAAACTAATTTAATTCTTGTTCGAACAAGAATGCCCACCATGACATCGGCTCGTGCATTTCTTTTTTGCATCTACATCTATTAGTATCACACGAACCTTTACAACTGCAAACAGAGCTCGATATCATTCCAACACTTTGGAGNAAAAAAAAATGCTAATCGCTTCAAATTCAGTATATAACTTAGCTAATTCTCTTAAGACAACAGCAAATAATTATTTATTATACTTTAAATAAAGTATTAAACTAATTTAATTCTTGTTCGAACAAAAACGCCCACCATGACATCGGCTCGTGCATTTCCCATCGGCTTTTTTGCATCTACATCTATTAGTATCACACGAACCTTTACAACTGCAAACAGAGCTCGATATCATTCCAACACTTTGGAGCTTTGCTGCTTCTCGAATAGATATTTTGCCTGGTGGAATCGCGCTAAGCTCAAGGTAAGTGGAAGTTTCAAGCTCTTCGAGTTCACCCGAGGAATAGCATACATTGATTATGCCAAACTTGCATCCTAGTCGAAATTGTTGTTCACCAGTTTCTTCTAAAATTTTACAGGGCAAAGAGAAACGATCGATACTAAACCGATCAATTTTAGGAATGCTTACCCGAACAAGATCACCGACCTTAAAATGGCTTAGCTTTCGTTTTTTCATCATCTGTTTGGTCATTTTTTTAGTATATAATTCAAGGTCTTTTTGGGCAGTATTCCGTAAGATTTCATGTCCCGTAACATTAGAGTTCTGTTTAGTGATATCAGCTAGAACTGAATTCAGAAGTTTGTCTGAAAAATTAGAGTTTTGATCCATAGGAATTAAAGCCAGATTAGAATTCTGATTCATATCGTCTACCAAAACTAAAAATAAATTAGCATTCTAATCTATTATAGAAACGAAATCAAATTAAATTATATTTTAAAGAATTAAATACTACCATTGGTATTGACATTGGCATTGGTATTAGCATCGGCATTGGCATTAGTAGTGGCATCAGCATTAGTATTGACGTTGACATTGGCATTGGCATCAGCACTATTATTGTCAGATAAATCATAATTATTAGGTTGGATCAGATCACGATCTAAAAAGTCTATTATTAGTGAACAAAATAATAAATAAATAGATAAATAAATAAATCAATAAATAAAAAAAAAGCTTACCTTCCATGTCATCATCCAAATTTAACGTATCATCAATTTCAATCTGAACTGTATCCGGAATGTCCTCTTTATTATAAATTTGTTTATCATATAATTCATTTACCAAAGTGCTGTTTCCACGTGGCTTATAGCCATAGACGAGTTCATATGGTATTTTTTTATGAGAGCGACACCATGAATTATTCATCTCTACGACCACAAATCTTAAGCCAAATGACCAGTCCTTGCGACCAGTATTTTCTTGCCACTTTCCTAACTTTTGCTACAAGATTCCATTTGCTCGTTCGATGAGCCCTTGTGATTGTGGATGACAGGGTCTTCCATTTATTATAGTTAGCGATGGCCACAACTCAATTAGCTCTTTAATTACTTGGGCAACAAACTCCTTCCCATTGTCCGACTGTAAAATCATTAGTGGTGATCCGAGTGAATGAAAAAGTTCAAATAGGTATGCTGCAACTTTGATTGCTCTTTTAGAAGTAAGAGCCTTCACCCAGGAAAACCTGGTGAAGTGATCTCTCACATGACAGATGTATTTGAATTCTTCATCCGGGTCAAAGACAAATCAATTAGGTCCATCTGCAAAAAAAAATAATTAATTAATTAATATAAATTAAAACAAATACAAATTCAAAAAAAGTAATAACCTGAATACGTGACAGAAAATTTTTGGCTATTATTGGCTTGGCTGCTAGGGGATGAAATGCAGGTTTACGAATGGCATACACAGTGCAATTATTCACAAATTTTTCGACAAGGCTTTGTTTGACCCAGCCCCATTTTTCACTTACAGAAATCCATGTTTGTTTTTGTCCTCCATGTTCTGTAACTACACTATGAATATGACAAAAAACGTCATAAAATCTCTCCCTTATTAAAACAGGGTTACCTGTGGCTTTTACAACTACTCTATGATCACCAGGTGTAATTTCTTCAAGCTGGAACTTATTCTTGGCCCAGCTACGAGTGTTCTTATTGTATAATGTGTGATCTTTAGGATTTAGCAAAAGGTTCTTTATTTTGCTCAAGAGTTCATGGTTGATTAAAGCCTTTTTGCGTTTTGATTCAGGAAGGTTAAGTATATAATTATCCAAGATTTGTTCTAGGGTGCTTTTGTTGATGAAAGTGTATTCCATTTAATGAAAAGGAAGTAAGTCGAATGTATTTTTTTATAAAACCAAGAAGGCAAGAAACTTATATATACCATTTGGCTCTAACAAAACTACGACCAAATTACATTATTACTTTCTTTGAAACGTTTATTATCAATTGATATATTTAGTGATTATCGAAATCGTTAAATGATTGTTTGCGTTATATTACAGTTTGAGGCACCTCAGGTAACCGATTTACAAGTCACGCACCTCACCTGACGATCGGCATCTGAGGTGCGTCATTTTTGATCTGACGCGGGAATGGATATGAGGCACAACATATATGGGGGAGCCCACAGCAAAAGGATGCTTCGGGTCAACCAATCAAATTTTGAGATTTTATAGAATAGCCAAATAGCAAATGGATATTTTTATAAAAGCAATGTTTAATAGTTAAATCTATTAATAAAAAAGTGCATAATTTTGTTTAATTATTTTGATTCTATTATATAGATGATAATCATATACCAATTTTGGACATGATTTTCTCAAAATCATGTGATTGTCCCGAAGCATCCTTTTGCTATGGGTTCTCCATATATTGAATTGAAAATGATGATGAGAAATTCTTGGAAAAGATACTATCCCTTTTATAATTTTGATGGACTATATAGTAATTATCTTCTGCATTGTCTTATTTTTTCTGGTATTAAAAATTTCTAATAATACCTTTTGTTTAAGCAAATATTAATATCATTATAATATCATTAATTAAATAAATAATTATATTAAAATAATATACTTATTATATATATTTCACTTAAATGATATATGATTAACTTGATTGTTACATGCATTATATTTAACTTCTGATAAAAATTGATTGTAAATATTATATTACTATTGAATATTAAAATAATTTACTTTTATTTAAACAATATGCTATTAACTTAGTACTCAAATAAAAATTGGACAATATAAAAATTATATTAATATCACTATAATATCAATAATTTTTTTTGATTATAAACCTCTTTTTATAGAGAATGCTATTTAGGCATACTTGATTAATTAACTTCAAATTATCTCCAAATTAGTAGAGTACATAATATTATTAAGTATATTATATGATGTCCTGAGTCTCTAATCCCATAGTGTAGGACTCAGTTATCGAATCTACAGTTTCCTAACTCACATAACCCCAACTAACTAAATTATCTTTAAATCTGTACTACCCTACTCCGTTGTCTGTTTTAAATGGAAGAGCCCTTGATGATTATTTTTATTTGTGGTCCCAGCAAAAATTTGCCTCCTGGTGGGCTTGAACTTGTGACCTTGTGAATACAATCCTGGAGTGTCAACCACTGCACTATCGATCTGAGGGTCTTAATATCAATAATTGAATAATTGTTTATATTAAAAATAATTTACCTTTCGATTAAGCTATATACAATCATCTTGATTGTTACATGCATTATCTTTGAGCTCAGATAAAAATTGATTATAAATATTATATTACTATCAAAGTAATATTAATGATTAAATTTATCTTTTGCATATAAAAATTATATTAATTTCAATATAATTTTAATAAAAATAATTAATTATATTAAAAATAATTTATCTTTTGATTAACAATATACTATTGAACCAATTAAAAAATTACTTGATTAGAAAGATATGCAAATGAACTTTTAAGTTTCTAGATTAGGTGTTCAAACTTATCATTATTTGATTATAGTAATTTTTTATTGTTAAACAGATGAAAAAGATAGTACTAGATCAAGTACCAATACTATAAGTATGTTTCTAGAAGATGACATTAATAAACAATTGCCATTGCCTAAAAGGTCAGCTAAAGAAAAATGTAAAAAGATATTATTTAATAATGAAGATAAAAAATGAGCATTAATCTGCCTTTAGAAGAACTTATTCTATTTAATGTATATCAGCTATTAGATAATGATTTAAATATGATAATTACAAAAATACTAAAAGTAGATTTTTAACTGATTTACAAAAAATTTATAAATCTATTAATTTTGCTTCACCAGAAATCAACATTAAGGTTTTTGATCGCTATTCAATTCTGATAATTTTTCAATTTATTGGATTATCTTATGAATTATGATATATTAATATTTCAATATATCCAATACTGGTATCGGAGTATTAATTAAGTTTATACACTTTTTACTTGAACATTTTGAAATTGACAAGGCTGATAAGTTTCTGACTTTTATGCAAACAGTCAAATCTTCTTTAGGTATTACAACTAAATATTGAAAATATGTTGTATGCTCAAAGTATTATAAACTCTATAATCTATTAGATATTAAAAATTATAAAGAGTGCAATCAACTAGCATGCAAAAGCTATATATATATAGAATATTCTTATTATAGATCACAATCACAAAGATTAGTATACAATAAACCACTAGCAGAGTTAATAAAAACAAAAAAAGATACTTTATTACAACTATTAAAACTTTACCAGATTGGAAGTACAGTATAAAGCAACAAGTTTATAATGTATTAGCGAACAGGTTTTGAGGTAATGTCATTCAAAAATTAGAAATGTTCCAGATAGAATTTTCTTAGACATTTATAAAGGTAATATTTGAAAAACTTTCACTATAGATTCTAAAATCCTAGTCCATTTTTTACAGATAATAATCTTGATACCCATATCAGCCTAGCTATTAATATCGATTGGTTGTAACCTTTTGATTATATAATTAATAGTACTGAATAATCTATGAAGTTTTATATAATTTACTACGTGAAGAACGATTTAAGAAAAACATTATTTAATATTAGATATTATTCTGGATCCAAATGAATCTAGTAAGCATCAAATTAATAATAATATTGCACTAATTGTCAATGAGTTAATTGAATTTTCCTCTAATATAATTAAATATTTTTTTATTGCTTTATATTAAACAATTTTGTCTAGACTATGGTCCCTCATATGCATATTAGTACTATTCTTTTGAATAAATAAATGGTCCATTGGGTATTTATCCAACAAATAATTAGTTAATTGAACCTGAACTTATACATATCCTAATAAAAAATGCACAAGTAGAATCTTAAATAAATTCTATTAGTAGTGATGATACCAGATTTTTTGTTTGACCTAGCTCTTTCACTTTTAGATAAAAAAAGTATGTAGGAGTTTAAAAATAACTAAAAACTTTGAAAGAGGGATTTGGTAGCATATCTGGATATAGTAAATAAATTGTTGCTAGTATAGAAATTACGAGAACAAAAGATCTTCTAAAGAGATAATAAAACCAATTTATGAGAATATAAATCTTTCTGATAATATTTATAATAATTTAGTACAATATTATAATATATTATTTGCTTGTAAGTTATATGCTTTATCACCAACATTTGATCAAGTTGTTATTCAATTTGGGAGATTAAAAATTGAAGCAGTATATATAGTTCAAAGATTGTCCCTAAATAAAAATCACTCATATATTAGAGCAAAGTATATATTTTATAGTAATGAATAAATAAATATATATTCTTGAATAGATAAAAACTTTTTCAATATAAATATGATAATCAAATATACCATCTAGTTCAGTGTTGTACATTGTAAGTCTGGAACCCCATTGGATATTCAAATTCTTCCAGAGGTCCAGCAGTTCCAATGGGAATTCCTATTGGAAGAATTTTTTCTATTGGATCCTATATTATTATCCTATTAAAATGCGTTGATACCAAATAGCATTAACCAATAAGAATGTACATAGTTTCACATAATATTGCATAAAATCTCTATGATTATTATTAGATCCATATAAAAATTTATTCCTGCTTTGAATTAGAAACTTTTTTAACTCTTAGAATTAACAAATTACATATAGGTGCGAAGTGATACTCGTAAGCATTACAGTAAAAAATAAGGCCTTTTAAAAATGGCATATATACATACGTACGTCTTTAAAATAGCACCTTATAGATGCCCAAAAATAAGCATGTATCTAATACAATATGCCTGTATAGCCGAGATAAGGAAATACTTAAATAATCTATACAGCCTTCGTACGTACGTATATGCATATTGTAACATAGTAAATTAGGTTACATAATGCAAGTGTAAATACAAGGTTGCTTTAAAAATCTTAGGTTGGAAACTTGATCTTTTTGCAACAATACACATAAGTGTCCGTACTTGAATTAGTGTGCAGGTTAATTATAAAATTAAATATGTGCAGATGGCGCTTCGCTTATCTGACATTTTTATTTATTTCAATTTGAAGATAGGTTTTTTACTGCATTATAGCATCAATTATTAGCATATACTCGCATAATTTTGCCTATTCGACTATCTTATACATGTATAAGATATTATTTGAGTATGCGAGAGTGAAAATTAGGAAATAGAATTTATGATTGATTAAATTTTATTTCCTCTCATGCACTCATTTTTTATGCCTCAAAATTAGAGCTATGGTTTTCGTTTAAATTCTAAATTATCATGAAAGAAATTAAAAAAAATATAAATATTTTTTTTTTGAAATTTAACTATAGTAAAACAAAAATATAGCTATTACAGTACGTATATATATAAATAGTTTTTTTTTCATTGGAAGTCACTAGAAGTCATTGGAAGCTCCATCTAGCCAATAAAAATCTTCACCAGAACAGTCCAGTGAACATCCAATCACTAGAAGTAAATTTGCTTCCAATTCTATCCAGTTAAGTCCAATGGCCATCCAGTTCCAGTGATATCCACTAGAATAGTTCAGTGGACAACACTAATCTAGTTATGTTCGATAGTATCAGCCACATGCAACAAGAAGAAATTTCTTTTCATTAAATAAGACTAATATTTTAATGTTTTATATATTGTAAGACTAATAGTATAATGATTTATATATAATAAAAATATATGATATATTATAAATATTTATTAATCAAAATTTATAAAATTAAAGGATTATATACTATAAAATCCTGAGTATTAGCAACCCACTAGCAATCCTCTAAGCTACCCATTTTAGCCAAATTTTTTCAGAGTGTTGCTTAAATTTGGAACTTTAAAATATTTAATTTTATTGGTCAATATATCTTATATATAAATAACCAATAAAGTTTATAATAAATTTTATATATGTTTAGCAGGAGTTGCTTTTTCTATTTTCTTAGTATTTTGATCTCAAAATGTAGGATTGTTTATATTTAGAACTATCTTTAATATATTAATCAGAAACTAAATCAATTAACAAAAGGGAATAGAAATTTGTCACACCTGTGACATGTCGCACCTGCGACATGTCACACCCCCTGATTCGGCCAATCAAATCACACGATTTTGTAGGCAAAAAATTTTATTTTTTAAAAATTCAAAATTTTACTAGTAAAATATAAAAATAAATACCAGT
>QKWP01001058.1:6501-19132 GCA_003550325.1 Gigaspora rosea
AAAAAAGAAAAAGAAACAACCAGAGAAAGAAACCACATAATCAATAAACTAATCTTTATGAAATAACAATAATTTACAGAATTAATATGGGTAACATGATCAATACTGATCAATGACCACTCCCGGATAATATCGTTATCAGGTAGAAAATGTAGATGACATTGGGTCAGCATCATTTAGCGGCCATTTGATTGACTCAGATCATGCTGCTTTGCGGCATGATCTGAGTCAACAAATGGCCGCTGACCCAATATCATCTACATTCTACCTGATAACTATTAAATATCTAATTCCATTAGCTCCATTGGCTCAATTTTTTCAATGAAGTATATCCATTGCCAACTGTAAAAATTTATTAATTAGTCAGTTTTAATTTATAAAATGGTTGGTAAATCGTTTGAAAAATATCTGGTTTTGGATGATACAATTAGCGTGATTTTAGTTTATGTGCGGCTTTTTGTGGTGTTGCATAGTTTAACAAGGTAAAGCGTCGCGCTAATCCTGTGAGCCTTGTGTTAGCTGTTACGTAAGATACGATAAATTAGGATAATTATGAATATGCACGTATGCACGACATGAATAATAATTACATGAACGGTGAAATCTGCGCAGAGGTGATGTTTTTTCGGGTTTGCGTCAATAATTAAATATTTATGCGTGGGTTACAAGTTAACAAAGAGGATGTTAACTACGGTAATGAGAAATACAGTAAAAGGAGAAACAATTGTTCTTTTTAAAGTAAGAAACTAATTTTTTTTCATACGTAAGGTAATGGGTAAAAAGCTGAGTCTATGTATCGTACGTATATGTTTTTATCATGCATCATTCTGTAAATTAGGCCGTTGAAAGTTAATTAGTTGTTTAACGTAACCCCCCCCAGATTTCTGCTCCCCAAAATAAACATATATGTTTTGGGCCAATCAAAATTCAGTTGAACAGTAGAAATAGCTTGTGTTTTAATAAGTTGTTTAACTTCTGGCTTCATTAAATTAGCCAAAGTTGTTTTTCAAAACTCTTATAATAGACAAAAACTGATTTGTTGCATAACGCAGTAATATGTGATTATAAATCTGTAATTGATTAAAAAGATGAACTTACATATATACATACCTATGTGTCTTGATATGTTAACAGTTAATTGTGCTAAAGATCCTAAAGGTTCTCTTTTTTTATGCATGTAAAGAATAAATTATTGAATCGAAGAGAACCAGCTTGAATATAAAATACTTACTGTCGGGGCATAACTTCTGCACATGGATATAATTTCTGGGGTATGAAAGTACCGGGGTAATAAGAATTGAAGTGATCGATGAATAACTTTAGAAGGGGGACATCTAAAGCCGTGTCCAGTCACGTGTTTTTGATTTTTTAATTAAAGTTAGGGTAAGGGTTAATTTGGGGTTTGGGTTAGGGCATGTCTTATAGTAAATTGTCCTCCCGACATTTTTTATTAATGCACCAAGATGGGTTTAGAATGTTGTTTCTTGTATTTTTACGACTTTCGCTTGTTTTTGTTTCTTCGGGCTGATCCGTGTCGATCAAAATAAACAATCCTATTGGCTCTAAGTCATGTGATGGACACGGCTTTAGATGACCCCTTTAGAAGTCAGACTAATTATGTAATAAGAAGGTTTATTGTATTTTTTTATACAATACTAATCCTAAATTAGTAAATTTATATGATGTAACCTTTTTCGGAGCAATAAAAATAGTAGAAAATCAATCTCATCAATAAATCAAGTTTAGCACTAAATGATTGGTTTAGCAAAACTCAAAATATCACAGGTCTTTAATTCTAGCGATTATCAATTCATCTAGATGGTAAAAAATCCGAAAGTAAAAAATCAAAAATATCAAAAAATAAGCAAACTTCGTCCCAGAACCCATGTTAATCCAATAATTTTTGGTAACAAATCATTACAAACTATATAAATTTACCGAGTCTCATCAACTACTTTGATTCATTCTTGAGCTCTAGCTAAGCTCCACCAGAGCTCCTACCAGAGCTCTTACCAGAGCTTCTACCAGAGCAAGAGCAGGAGTCTATATAAAACGCGATCAATTTCATGATACGATAAGTAACCTTTTTTAGCTATTTTTTTATTATAAACAGCCATTAAATAAGGGCAAACAGGGGTAAAAAATGCAAATTCAGAAATTTTGCGTTTCACAATTATGAATGAGTTTTTCTAGTGTGTTAATTTGTGTAAATTGATGATCCGTTTTAAAACATCTAGCTTTTAGTTGGTTGATATGTATGAACTTACTTGTATTAGTAATATTTTTGACATCAGTTAGAAAAAAAAAGAGTTAAGCGTTTGGTGTAAGCAGATGTTTACAGCATTCGTATACACAATGTTATAAATTATTATTGTATCTGAATTTCATACTATTCTTTGTTAGATTAATTGCCACAGTGTAAACCGGTTTTCACGATACGTTATACAAGTGAATGATGATAAGAGTCTACAAAGATTTCTTGGTCGCACTTGATTCAAATTTAATCATCGATCAACCATTTTTATTATAGCTTATGGTAGAAATTATGATACCATAAACTGCTATATTCATGACCCCTTCAGATATCAGATCTCCTATGTACTAGACTCGGGTGTAAATCTCAAAATCTACAATAGCCAAATTAAATATCTAGGCTGCTCACTATGAATAAAAAATATGAATACTTTTTAAATTTTTCCTTCCAATGGTACAAACTCTCCACCATGTACTAGACCAGATCTTTTATACGACAGTTTATGGTAATTCCGATAAATTAATTCAATTATATATCTCACTAGAGTAGCGAATTCTGTAACAGAATAATTTATTATAGCTCATGATACAGTAGAAATCATGATAATTTTTGATACAAAATTAATTCGATTACCCGTTTAAGCACGAAATAATGTTCATGGTCGTTATTTTGAAAATTGAAACCTTCAAAAATAGTTTATGTGGTCTCGAAATAATGCCCATGGATGTTCCGAATCAACGCGCAGTAACATACAGTATAATCATTTTGAAAAGATGATATACAGTCAACCTCTATAAATGCACTTCACTTGTACTTTCTTCTATGAGTGCACTTCACATGCAATTTCTTTCTATGAGTGGATCCGTCTAATGTAATGTAACATTATGGATTACATTTCATAAGTGCACATTTCGTAAGTGTATTTTTCCTAATTACATGCGTATATGGGGCCTCGTCAGTAGAAAGGAGATAGAAAGTTTCTAAGTAAAAGTTTTTTAGACTTTGAACTAAAATAGCTCAATAACTACTAAACTAAATTTAATAATTTTTTTTATTTTAATTATATGTAGTTATAAAATTAAAATAAAAAAAAATTTATTTAATTTGATATAGTAGTTATTGAACTATTTTAATTTAAAATTTAAAAAAAAAGTGGTAAAAACTTTTTACCCCTTTTCTACTGACGAGCCCCCAAATGTCTTACTGGAGTAGCGAATTCTGTAACAGGATATTTTATGGCTGCTTATGATGGAAATTAAGATAATTATAATGCAAACTAACTCGCCGAATATTATTAATGTTATTGGAGTAGCAAGTAAGTTTAATAAAGAATTTTTTTTATGTTAACTCATGATAGAAATTACGATAATTCTAATAAAACTAACTCAACTTTAACTACAAACTATCAGATAATATTGAAGCTTTTAAAATTTATTAAATTTATTATAAAGTTTATTCATTTTTAATGTAATAGAATCCAAAATGTAAAATTATTTTTGAATAAATTATATCATTATATAGATAATTTTTTAATTATGTTTTTGGCAATTTTTTTTCACTGCCTCAGTTTGTTTTGGGGTTTTTTAAAGCTTATTTTTAATATTATACCATCATTACAACTGATTTCAAAATTCTAGGATGATAGAAAAAATTGCCAATGAAGAATCGATAAGTATTTGATGCCTGTTGATATCGGCAATTTATTTAATTCTGTGGCAACTTATCAATTCGATCATTAGTAGATATGGACGTACTATTACTTATTATTACTTGATCTTATATCCAGTTTTATGTAATAAGTAAAAAAAAAAAACTGATGCTTGTTGATTATCATTCCAGCCCAAATAGCGCTGGATAATCCAATTTATTGAATTCTTTAAGGAAATATATAACATACATCAGTGCGATTGATGTATATTGAAAAGATACATAGCATACACAGTGCATTGTTTGCTTGGAGATTTTATATAGTTGTTGACAAAGTTTCTCAAAGATATCTTGGTATCCACTATGCCAATTTTGGATGTTTTAATCACCGTTAGGACCGCAAAAACAAGCTCTACAATTTTCAATTAATCAACAAGAGCGATTAACTTAGTACAAGAAAAGATTTCTTTGGACGAACGCCATATTCCATCTATAATTTACATAGTAATCTGCATTATGTTACATTATGATCATTCTTCAGCTGGACTGGGTGAATCACCAATTAAAGATAGACTAATTGTTAGTATGTTCTAAAATAAAAGATTGGTCAATTGAAGTTTTATAATCACATGATGTTGTTTATTAGTAATTGACTTCCCCATTACCCATTATTGTATTTTTTGATTTTTTGACTTTGGGCTGATTTTTGTAAACAAAATTTCATTACTTTGATTGGCTAATCTATATAAAAGTCACATTAATACAAGGCTTTAACAGCAGCCACTCAAATTTTAACAGCCCAATATAGGTTTCAAACATGTGCAAAAGAAAAAAAAAGAAAAAAAAGCAAACTTACTTGAAAACTGATGTTTAAATTAATCTTGGTTCTCTAATTAAAAATAACAAAAATAAAATTTTGTATATAATAAAAACTAATCATATCGGCAGATCAGCGTAACATGTTGGCTCGACCAATCATAATCGAGGATTATCAAAAAAATTTTACGCGAAAATTTATTACAAAGTGAATTTTCACAAAAACGGCCTTTTTAACCAGCTTTATATTTATAATTAAGTATGTAGAAAATTACAAAATTCATGTATTTAATTACAGTATAAGCCAAAAGTATATTAAAAAGGCCAATTTTTTGAAAATTAGCTTCCGAATTTACCCTTGATAGTTACCAACCTATTTCTCAATGCCCAACCTATCCTAAAACACCCGAATATTTCAACAAACGATAAAAGTACTTCTTTCTATAGCCTAGTATAGCTCTTTTATTAAGTTTTATTGGTTTTTTAATTTGTCTAGGCATCAAAAAGGCTCTTTTGTTAGTTGTAACAAGTACTTCGTTTGTTATTTTTTCAACGTTACTTAGGAGCAAATTTTTGTGTAATAGATATCGAAAAAAGACCCAATTACACTGATCCACTGATATGTATATTGTTATATTCCTTTTTACTAACACTCTAATCCTAAACTTTTATCTTTTATACATTTTGTTTACAAAATTGAATTTTTTTTGATTTGTATTACTTGCTCAAATAAGTAAATAGGTTTTAATAGACCTCTCAAAAGAGAACATTTAAAGCAGAACAGGTTCTTATTATGCCTATTATATCAAATTAACTTTAGAGTTAGGATTACCTTTAATTAAGGTTATATAGGTTTTAGATAGTTTTATTATATACAAAATTGTATTTTTGATATTTTTAAATTACTAGTAATTTATTAAAATAGAATTAAATTACTGTTTTTTGTATTTTTTAGGTTTTTTATTTTTTTTCTTGTTTTTTTTTATTAAATATCATTAAAACTCTATAATTTGATTGGTCAAGTATTACATGATTACTAATATAGATTGTTTTGACAAAGATTAATATACAATTAGTATACATAATAAATCCAATTATAAAATTAATCTTTATATTATATTTTATGGGCATTATTTTATAGCGACCTGTCGCCATGGCAACCCCGTGATCGACCAATCAAATTCGATCACGTGCATAACGTGCTCGACACGAGCACGTGATGCACGTGATCAAATTCAATTGGTCGATTACATATTAAAAAAAAAGAAGTACACCGAAAAGAGATATAAAAAAAAAAAAAAAAGAAGAGTAAAACTGGGTTTAAATATATAAAACTAAACCTGGCTCCAAGCCTTTAATTTATTTAATTTATTTTTTTATTTTTATTTTTATTTATTAATTTAATTTTTTTTTTTTTAGTTGAGTACAAATTATGAAGAAAACAGATCGAAAGCGGGAAGAAACAGGATTAAAAACGGGATGAAAGGTGGCAAACGAACTGGGAACCCCACCAAAAAATAACGAACCACAGAAACAACAAAGAATCACCAAAGAACTACTTTAACAAAGAGACAAACAACTACCTACTGAAAAACGACAAAGAACTACTGAAGGACTTCCAGAATCCACCGACAAAGCGACAAAAAACTTACCCACCGAAAAACGACCAAAAAATGACGAAGAACCACCAAATAACCTACTGAAAACGACAAAGAGCCATCAATGGACTTACCAAAAAGAAAACGAAAAACCTATTAAAAACTATAAATGAACCTACTATAAAAAAAAAAATTTACCCGCCGAAAAACGACCAAAAAATGACGAAGAACTCATCGAAAATAACGAAGAGCCACCGAAGGACTTACCGAAAAAAAACGAAAAACCTATTAAGAGCCCATAAAAAATGACGAATCTACTATAAAAAAAAAACTTACTTGCCGAAAAACAACCGAAAAACGACTGAAAAACCCACCGAAAATAATGAAAGCCACCAAAGGACTTACCGAAAAGAACCCGAAAAACAAATTAAAAACCATAAAAAACGACAAACCTACTATAAAAAAAAAAACTTACCCGGCGAAAAACGACTGAAAAACAACGAAGAACCACCGAAGATTCACCAAAGGACTTAACAAAAAAAAACGAAGAACCTATTAGCCCATAAAAATCGACGAATCTACTATAAAAAAAAAAAAAAACTTACCTGCTAAAAAACGATCTAAAAACGATGAAGAACCACTGAAGAACCCACCGAAAACAACGAAGAGCCACCGAAGAACTTACTGAAAAGAAAACCTACTAAAAGCCTATAAAAACGACGAACCTACTGAATTAACTATAAAAAAAAAAACTTACTGGAAGAGCGCACCAAATAATAATAGTTCTGAAGCTCCAACGGCGACTCTAGTAGCGACAACTCCAATGAAAATTCTAAAAAAAAATATATATGCGTTAAAAAAAAATATCGCGTTAAATTATTAAATAAAAAAAAAGATAATTTATATATGATCACCAATCTAAAAAATGATTGGACGATTATATAGGGGTTGCATAGCGACGGGGCGCTATTGTATTTTTGCCATATTTTATTATTGTTCTCTTTATACCAATAAATATTTTCAAATATTAGACCAAATTAAAATACTTGATTTATCATATAAATGGCTTTATACTTTAGTTTTTTTTTCCTTAGTTACTTATCCTATTAAATTAAAATACAATCTAAAGGAAAGCTTGTTATAAATACAAGAACCCGAACAATACATAACCATGATTATAATACAAACAATAGCTAAAGAGTTTTTTTGTTAGAAATATTAAAAAAAAAGCTCTATATCTATTCAGCTTTTAATACTAAAAAACTTGTCTATATTAATTATATAAAAAATAAATAATATTAATTAACAAATTTAATTAAATCTGATATTATGTTCTAATTGTATTTAAAAATTAAATATTTAACTTAATATTTAGAATCCAGCTTGAACACTATATAAAAAAATTTGCTGATCACCAAGTACGTGTAAAAGTATTAACCTTTTTTTAAAGCTACTTAAAAATAGTTTGTTATTACCAAATGTATAAGATCACTAATAATATAAAATAATATCAACTATATATTACTTAATACTATTGTAATCAAAACGTTCGATTAATAATAATAATTTGGGTTTTTAAGAGAATTTTATAAGTTTATTAAAATAAGTAGATATTATACAGCCGAAATCTATCTCTAACAAGGTCTTTTGCCTTGCAGTTTTATAGCTTTTTCCTTCTATTTAATCATTGATATCACTTTTCTTAGATAATACGGTCACAAATCTTAAGGTTGGATTGATATTATATATGATAATCAGCACCCATCGATATTTATCGATTGTATTCGTGATAGTGAATGCATGGCGTTGATACAACCAATTGGGTGCTAATAGTGTAACAATTATTATATAGCGCAGTGATCCGGCAATAATGAATAAACACACACTTGCAATAAATAAATTAAGAAATAAATAATAAATAAACAATAGATAAATGTAACTCTCTCTATACTATAAAATCTACCTCATAATACTCATCCCTTAAGGGGCCCTTGACCGGCATGGTACATATCGGCGTGCTGATAGCTCATATTACTACTATAATATACAATACAATCTACTATATTATACTACTTACTATATTACACTTCCCCCCTTTTAAACTACGAGGTCCTCCGAGTACCATGTAACTGTTTTAAATTAAGCCATTGGAAAAATTATTATTATTATTTTTTTTTTATACATATATGTTAGGTTCCCATGCAGGTCTTTTGTAATATCGTTTTAATTGATCTGTATTAATTAATTTCTTTAAAATCTTTCTGTCCTCAGTCCTTAGTTATACGTTCCTGGCGGTCCTTAATTATGGACAAAGTAAGGTCCTTTCCATTTTTCTCTTAGTTTATTACCATGTACTTTCTCTTTGGCGGATTCATATATCAGGACTTGATCTCCAATTTTAAATTTAATAGCTTTTATACCATCATCGTGGTATTCTTTCTGCCTCTTTTGCGCTTCTTGAATATTCTTTTGGGCTTGTAGTCTTTGTTAGTGTAGTTGTTCTGTGATTTTTCTAATATGTGACTCTAGCAATTGTTCTAATGGCTCTTCCAGTATTTCTTCTTTTTGTAGTTGCAGATCTATCAGAAGATTGGCATATCGACCATAGGTGAGGAAAAAGGGATCATATTTGGTAGTATGATTTGGGAGGGTATGGTATGCGAATAGAGCCGCCGGTAATAGAGTATCCCAGATGGTTTTTAGTCTCCTACTAGCTTAACCAGAGTTGAACATAGAGTTTTGTTGAACCCTTCAGTAAGACTATTTGTTTGCAGGTGATATGCGGCTGTCAATTGGTGACAGATCGTTATGATTTCACACAGAGCATCTACAATTTTATTGCAGAAAGAACGTCCTTGATTTGAAAGAAGGGTTCTTGGATATCTATGATAACATATTATGTCTTCATAAATGAACTTAGCTATAGTAGGTGCCGTCATGTCCAATATAGGTCTTGCTTCAGGCCACTTTGTTAAGTATTCGGTAGCTACTACGATGTATCGGTTCCCTTTGTTAGTTACATCTTTAAAGGGTCCTACTATATCTATGCCCATTCTATCAAAAGAAGCACCTACTTCTAGTGGATGAAGTTCTTCATGAGGTCGTGAAGTACCCTGTCGCTGACATACATTACAGGTTTGTACATATTCAGTAATTATTTTATATATCTGTGGCCAGAAATACTTATTTCTTGCTTTATTATAAGTCAATTCTATTCCAAAATGTCCTGCAATCATATCCAAATGAAGACTATATAATACTTGTTCTAATTCATTTTCTTTCATTACTCTTAGGGGTAGTTCATTTTCTTTTTTATTTCTTCGATATACTAGACTGTTCTGGAGACAGTAATGGGCAGCTTGTTTTCTAAATTGTTTTTGTTGTTTTTGATTCAGATTGAACGGTAGTTCAGCATTTTCGAGGTATGACTTTAATTGCTAATATTGCTATAATTCCATTGTTGTTGTTGTTTTTTTTATATATATATTCTACTTTTTATGCTAGGACACTGGTAACCTAGACTGGATTGTGGTCGGATTTAAATTATTATACTAAATAATATCCTTTTAATTGTTCCTTATTTGGTTTTTTTTTAACTTATATCTTCTATTTAATTTTCTTTACGGCGGTTTGTAAGGAATTCGCGATAGGGCATCTACGTTATTATGGGTAGCGCCTTTTTTATATCGGATAGTGCTTGGGTATTCGCAGCAATCATGATCCACCAGGCTAATTTTCCAGTAGGTTGGGGGTTACCGTATTTAAAAGCCATTTAAGAGCTTGATGGTTCGTTACTAACTCTAGTTCTTTACCATATATATAGTGACGAAAATATTGCATAGCCCAGATAGCAGCTAAACATTCTATTTCAGTAGCTGAACAGTTCTTTTCCGGGTTGTTTAGTGTTCTACTTGTATATGCTACTACACATTCCTTTTATTTTCGTCCTTTGTGCCAGTATGGCGCCTAGGCCGATATAGGATGCATTTGTATATAAAATAAAGAGCTTATCAGAATTAGAATAACGTAATATAGATGCCGTTGTTAGTCTTTGCTTAAATCGTTCAAAAGCTTCTTGACATCAATTGTCCCACATAAATGGAATATGTTTCTTTAATAGATTATTGAGTGGATCTACTATCTCAGCAAAGTTTTCCACAAACTTTCTATAATATGAGACCAGATCGATAAAGCCTCGTAATTCGGTCAAATTCTTAGATCTTGGAAAATTTTGTACTTTTTCGATTTTATTGGAATCAGAGGCAATTCCTTCTTCGTTAATTAAATGTCCGAGAAAAGATAATTGTTTCTTAAAGAACTGACATTTTCCTTTGCTAAGGGAAGCGCCAGAAATCACTTGATTAGGGTTATACTAAGTAGCTAACCCCCTACCCCCACCTGATAATTTTTCTAAGCATTTGGTTAGTTAAAATTTAATAATATATATGTTGTGTCCCGATACCCGATTCGGAATTGGGCTGCCCCAGATGAGAATTTTGCAGCAGAATTAGGACTTTAGGTGACTTTAGGGTTAGTGTTAGGCTAGAGTTTGAGATAGGATTAGGCCAGATCCCAAATTGGGACAAATTCTTATCTGGGACACAACATATATATATATATATATTAAAAATTGGATAACTTTTGATCTACTGGTCTGTTTTGGACGATTCAACTACCAAAATGTTTGTCTCAGTGAGACGATTCTAACAAGCCCAAAATCATCAACATCCTATCACAGGATCCCAAGATCGTTCAACTTTTGTGTAATTTTAATAGTAATTTTTAAAATTACTAATTAAATTTATTTTTTATATTCAGACTTTTTAGTCAAGTCTGAGTCTGGTCTGGGTCTGGTCCAAAGTCTGCAGACTGGTCTGAGTCTGAATATATTTATATGTATTTTTTGGTGCTGAACAAGTTTACTTAGTGCATTTTGTTAGAATAAATTAGTAAAATTTTATGAATCATAAGTTTTTATGGAATTTTATTAATAAAATTCTATGTGGGTGTGGTGATATAGAGAAGCTGTCTGGTTGTTACCCTCCAAGCGACAGGTCTAGAGTTCAAGTCCCACTGAAGATGAATTGAAAAATAGGCCTGTGTTATGGTAACATTTGTTCATCGATCGGTCAGGTATATTACCTGTAACCTAGGTACCACCATCTTGAATGGGAGCATCGGCGTAGTTGTGTAAGTTACATAGACAAGGGACTGGAATAATTGAAACCCGTTTGGCAAGTCCCGAGTAAGGAGGTAAGAAAGATCTTCTAACGGTACTACAGAAGATCGAAATTTCGACTGAAGACTGAAGAACTGGACAGAAAAAGCCCTATGGCAAGAGGGGACACCAACCTGGCTGCTGGAGTCGTACCGGAGGAAAAGGACCTATGTTACAGAATTAGGTACCAAGGAGAAGGAGTCCATCAGGCGCATAAAGCTGGGCCGACCAATCCTTTCGGGCTAACTGGTTTGGTAGTTTGGGAGGGATCGGTAAAGATTGGAAAAAGGAATGGATATGAGTACTTGAGATCGAAATGAACCTGCAAGGGCAGACGGAACTTACTGGCCAATGAGAAGTGGAAGCATGGAGGCGTGTACGTGTCAAGACCCAACGGAGCTCTGGGCGCACCCATATGGGAGTTTTAGGACATTAAGAGGATTTGGGACCACCAATACAGGTATAGCTGGTACAAGTGCATGTAGTAGTGTGAAAGCCGGGTCAGCCGGCTGCCTCATGATGCCATTCATCTATGCCTGGTACTGGAAGTCTTGGCCGGGTCAGCCGGGCGCGGCGAAACATGCCTGGATACCTCATTACCATAGCGGGGAGTACAGTCGTTCACATATTTCTGAATTCAGAACACTAAATTCTGGGTCCCGAAGTCGCAGGAAAATTGGTTAGTTGTGGCAGCATGCAGGCTTGAAATACTTACCCAATGTGGTAGAGGCAGCTGCATGGCTTGAGATATGAACTCCCAAGAAGTACGCTAGTAGGAAATCTTGGGTGTACCAATTTGGAAGCACAAAGCGCCTACCTGGAATCACATACACTAGTGCTCCTAGGTCCGGTCCGGGTCCGGTCCGGGATCAGACCAGACTCAGACTCTAAATTTTACTAATTTCAGACTTCAGACCAGACTCAGACTCAACTATGAGTCCGGTCCGGGTCTGGTCCGAAGTCTGCAGACTGGTCTGAGTCTAAATATATTTATATGTATTTTTTGGCGCTGAACAAGTTTACTTAGTGCATTTTGTTAGAATAAATTAGTAAAATTTTATGAATCATAAGATTTTATAGAATTTTATTAATAAAATT
>QKWP01001058.1:28084-107044 GCA_003550325.1 Gigaspora rosea
AGCATGAGGGAAATTTGTTTTTATTGGCTGATCATCAGTAATTCTGATTGGTCGAAATTAAAGACTAAATTTGTATATCGATACCCGATATTATCGCTATCATTACACTCACAACTCTATATAGTATTTGATAATCTTTGCATCTTTCATGATAACATCTTGCTCACGTAAAGTTCAATACTTTGACGTCAAAAAGCATGTTATTTTATCTTGGTTATTTCGCTTTAAACGATAAAAACATAATATAATGGCTTTATATTAAATACTACTATTATCAAAATCGCCTCTAATTAAAGTTGGTGGAAACATTCGATCTCATTCGATCTCAAACGCTTATATAAAAAAACCGTTTTCAAATTATAATTTCGCAAAATTTCAGACAGATTTAATTATGAAAAATTTTTTTTTGTTATTTACAGGTTCATTTCTCTATTGTAACCAATATAAATAATCTGTGTAATATTGGTTTTTCAATAGAAATAAACAACCAATAAAAATAAATTTCCTTCATGCTGAAAAAAATAGATATCTGATATATTTATACCTGATCTGTGTAACCAGAAACAAAATTTTTCTCCCAGTTAAATTTACTTGATATCAAAAAAAAGAAATGTATAATTCTAATTAAAGTGGTCACACATTAATCGATCAATATTACTTATTTGATCGATCAGCATCATCAATCATTGATTGACCTATTGTTGCTCAAGCTTATTAATTGGTGCTCGATTATTGACCTAAATCGATCAATGATCGAGCATAATATAATCGAGTCAATACACTACTTCATATTCACCCTGATAGTCACCACATCATGTAAAGGCAAAACTTGTACATCATTAGGATCAGGAATAACTATACGATCATCATTTTCTTCCTCCTCATTAAGCTGGATTTCATAGTATATAGGTATGGGGTGGTGAGTCTTCTGGGTAGGTTGGAGAAGTATGCCCACCTTCATATTCTCTAGGTTCGAAGTTAATTAGATCATTATGCTCGTTAGTTCTTCTTTGTCGATTGACATTTCTCCGGGCTACAGCTGCTGATGTTTTTGCTCGTGGACTAGTAGACATACTCAAAGTGGACAATATGGATCTATGTGAGGATTCTTCTGATCCGTCTAAAGAGATTTCAGAATGGGTTTGTATATTTAATTGACTTTTTTTACAATAGTTTTTTACAGGGCAACTCATACAGTAGAACTTTCTTCTAATTCTCTTAGGCAACCCGGTCCTGTCGTTGTCGCCAAATGTAATCGAAACGTTTGATTAATAATAATAATTTGGGTTTTTAAGAGAATTTTATAAATTTATTAAGATAAGTGGATATTATATAGCCAAAATCTATCTCTAACAAGGTCTTTTGCCTTGCAGTTTTATAGCTTTTTCCTTCTATTTAATCATTGATATCACTTTTCTTAGATAATATAGTCACAAATCTTAAGGTTGGGTCGATATTATGTATGATAATCAGCATCCATCGATATCTATCGATTGTATTCATAATGGCGAATGCATGGTATTGACACGACCAATTGGGGTGCTGATAGTGTAACAATTATTATATAGTACAGGGATTCGGCAATAATGAATAAACATACACATGCAATAAATAAATTAAGAAATAAATAATAAATAAACAATAAATAAGTGTAACTCTCCCTATACTGTAAAATCTATCTTGTAATACTCATCCCTTAAGGGGCCCTTGACCGGCATGATACATATTGGCATGCTAATAGCTTATATTACTACTATAATATACAATACAATCTACTATATTATACTACCTACTATATTACACTATATTTATACATTGTATTGGGATAAAATAATTGTTACAAATCATAATTTAAAATGAAATCTATATTTTCTACTTAACCTGCTAACCTTCTAAAACCCACAAATACTTGTTTATTATAACTTTACTTTAAAATGAACCCTAACCTCTAACCCTAAAAAATGCAACCAAAAAAATTTATTTTTTGAGATTTTATATTATAATTTCATTTTAATCTAGAATTTATTATGATCTTCTACAATAATTAATAGCTTTATAAATTTTTCTTGATACCAAATGAAGTCTTATGATTGCAATTAATTTTTTATTTATTATAACAACATTAAGCAATATTAGTACTATTATTATTATAGTACACATATAAAATATATAAGATTACAAATAATATAGAACTATATATAACCCAATACTGAATTTATATATTGTGTTGAAATGAAATTATTAATGATTTTACAATTTCTTCTTAATATCAGATATTAGATAAAGCTTTATAATTGCTAGTTCGTTTTCATTACCTAAATGATATTTGTTATTATAGCATATATATAAAATACATGTAATTACCAATAATATAAAATAGTATCAAAGACCTGTGGGTCGATAGCGTAAGTGGTTACGCTTCTAGGTCGCCAAGCGCAAGGTCGCCAGTTCAACACCTACTAACGGACAAAAAAAACTATATGCGATCACGAGATGAATGGGCTGAACTAGGATACTAGGACCACGTTTGGTTAAATTAACCATATTTAGTATGCGTGTGTTGCCGAGTTTGGAAAACTTTGGATACTTTTGGTGGAATTCCGGTTGAATATTTGTATACTTCCGGTGGAATTCCGGTTGAATGGTTATACGTTGAAAGTGGAAAGTGGTACTAACCCAATAAAGGAAAAGGGAACTCAAACGAATTCAGGATGGGCTCAGCCCTAACCCGAAACGGAAGAAGACCGAAAACTTTGAAAGGCCGAAGGAAGAAAGTACCAAGGAGTATCTCTGTTCTCGCCCTGGTCAGTACGGACGACTGAGGTCCGGATGAAGTTAGAAGCTAATAACTTCGGAAGGCTAAAGGAAGAAAGTACTGAGATGTTTCTGAGTTTCTGCTCTGGTCAGTATGGATGACCCGAGGTTCCGGAAGAAGTTGGAAACCGATAAACACCGCCGGCGGACTGGGTAACCAAAATGAGGGGTGGCTAGGTAACCGAGTAAAGAGTTAGGTTATACAACTACTCCAGTATCATCGTAAAATTAAAATGTAAAAAAAATGTAATTTGTAATATGACCTCAATGACCTTAATAAAAGAGCGCCAACCAGCATCCCTAGCATAGAACTAGAGTTAAAAAAAAAAAAATAGTATCAACTATGTGTGATCTAATACTATAATTATATATTGTAATTATTGACAACTTTATGATTTTTTCTCAATACTAAATAAAGCCTTACAATTGCCAGTTAATTTTTTTATTAATTATAACAATTTCAAGCAATATTAATACTATTATTATTAGTTTTACTAAAGCACACCACTGGCGTTTAACGCCAGTGTCAGAAATTAGATTGAAACATTATCGGAAAGTAGGTCAGAAAATCATATATCATAATTTGGTGTAATGTAACACAATCAGAAAAATTCAAAACAAATGTCTCTTTTGTCAAAAAAAGCTTATTTCTTAAAAGTTTGTATAAGAAACCACTTTTTTTAACTAAAAAAAGTTTTTCTTGAATGATTTTACTATATAACAATCTAAAACCAAACCCTAACTGAGCACTTACCCAAACCCTAACCTAACATAAACGAACTTGAAAGAATTTTGGTACTGATTACGCAGGGTTGGCGATACTGGGGTAGATATCTAATTTTTGATACTGGTGTTGAACGCCAGTAGTATGATTTAGTAAAACTGATTATTATTATAGTGCATATATAAAATATATGAAATCACCAATAATACAGAATAGTATTACTATGTGTAACTAATACTGTATTTATATATTGTATTGGAATGAAATTATTGTTAATTTTACAAATTTTTTCAATACCAGATAAAGTTTTATAATTGTTTGTCCATTTTTCATTTATTATAGCAATATTATACACTTTATTGATTTTAAAAAAAAATTAATATATTTAATATATATGCATATTAATTATATTTCATATTTTACAAATAATTTTAGATAGCCAAAAATACAATATATTTTTATAAATTAAAAAAAGATTTATTTTTAAAATTTGCTAAATAAGTTATAATAAAAAAACAACTTCTTGTAGCAAATACTATAGTAAATAAAAGACAAATGTTATAAAAAGAAAATATTAATTAATACAAAAAAAGGTACAGCATAAATTATTCTTTTGCATAAGATATTACAATCCTTAAAGAATATTGATAATATACTCAATAAATAACAAGTTCAAGTTAAGCTATAAAAATTATAATATTAGTTAATTAAAACTTATTGGTAGCTATTATTGCAGTATAATTGGGTATTAGATCATATATAAAATTAATAGTATATATCAAAAGTTTGCAGGATCCTTTTTTGTTAAAGATGTGTTTTATAGATAAACTCTTAAATAAAAAAAACTATATCTGGTTAAAATTTAATTATTCAATAATATTATAGTATGATTGTATGATTACTTTTTATAATATTACTATATATATAATTACTTATTAATCTATTAATAGATTAGCTATAATTGATTTCTTCCTAAAACAGAAACTGCTATAATAATTCTAAAATAGCAACTTTTGTTTTATAAACAAACAAGTAATATTAACAAATAAGAATATGCTACAAAATAGTTAATCATATTTTTTTTAAACTTATTAATATACTATGACTTTTTGAAAAAAAATTGCTAATATCTTGCTAAAAATCTACTTTAGCAACAAGAAAAAATAATTAATAAAATTTTAAAAGAGATACAAAATGGATTGTTTTATAACAAATACCAAATATCTGAACTTGGTTGAATTGTTAAATCTTTATTTAAAAAATTGTAAGCATGTATATTTGTTATTTTATAATATTTTTTGATACTAATATATATTTTTAGTATCATTTTTGAAAAAAAGAAGATATGATAGATTAATCAAACCAAATAATATTATAAATAAAGGCCTTTTGGCTGCAGAACCTATTTATATTATTATAACTGGAATTTTACTAGCCTAAACACGATATTATTACAATAGTAAGAAATTATATATTTATTGTACCAAATTATAATAAAATCTGATCAAAATGAAACTTTATAGTACAAAATAAACAAGTCACTAAAAAAATACAAACTTTGAGTACATTTTTTTAATATTTTTTATAAAATTAAAGTCAACTTAGAGGTAGAATTTATATTAAACAAGTATAAACGAGTTTTAGTAAATTAAATAAAACTCTTAAAATTTTTAATCTGATTTCATTATGATATGCAATATTTATTATAAATTTATTTTTTTTACAGATTTGCCAAAGTGTGTAATCTCTACAAAAAAATTCAGCAAAAAAAAAAAACAGTTAATTATAATTCTTATAAAAAATAAAAAAAATGACTTAATTACTTAGAGAAAACTAAATATATAGATAACAACAAAAGAACTCTGAAATATACATAAGGGGGCATCCATAAATAACATTATGTACCCCCACATAGTAGCGCTTGACCCCTCTTGACTATATAAAAAAAATTTTCAAAATCCGTATGTTTATATATAAAATTTTACAAAAACTTAAATATTTTCTGATACAGTAATCCAAATTGGATGATTCAGGTACCATTCGATTCATCTCAGTGAGACGAATCCAATGATACCAAAATTATGTCATTTGGATCACTGGAACGAAAGATATTCACAAAAAACCATTAGTTATATAGTAATTTTATAAGAAAAGATATGAGCAATGGTATTTGGCCAATATCTATTGATCCAGTGATCCAAATAAAATAAAATTGTATCATTTGACTCCTCTCATCGAGACGAATCGAATGGTATCAAAATCATTAAATTTGAACCACTGGATCAGTTTTTAGACGATTTTTTTTAAAAAAATTGCGTTATATTTTTTTGACCCTCCTCTACTTAAGAGGAAAAACGTTATATTTTGTCAGACTCCTTCCTCCCTCTTGTATAGCGTTATTTCTGGATATCCTCTAAATAGGTCAGATATGAGTTTGCTTATTTTTGGTTTTTTTATATAGATCTTTTCTATTAATAGCAATTTTTTTGCTTATTTTTGAGGTTTTTTTGCAAATCATTCTATTTTTAATAATTTTAGGGAGCTGATATTTCCACACCCCATTTTTGATATTTCCACACCCCTTGCAAAGTAAGATCAACATAATATAATTTTACAATAAGATCAATATAATATAATTTTACAATAAGATCGACATAATATAATTTTACAATAAGATCGACATAATACCTAAGTCCGGTATGTACAGTACGTACGGACAATTTTACATATTTTATATTAATTGTTACTGAGGATATTAGAGATGATACATACCTATTTAGATGTTAGCTAAATAATACAACACGAAATTATTGCTAAGTTATCTGCCGCCTAGCAAATTAACATCCAAATATAATTGAATATTTCTGGCATTTTTAATGCTTATATAGCTGAGTATTTGCTTCTCATCATACCGATGCTGATTATTTTTATACATAGTAAAAATAAATCTTTGAAGCTATACAGTGATTATTTATTAGCAACGTATTTCCTAAAAATAATATAAATGAATTTTTATCTGGGCAATTAATACATAAAGTCTTTATATATAGCCAGAACTAGTTTTATTTTAAATTGTTAACCAGTTTTATCATATTAAAAATAAACCCTATTCCAACCACAACTAAACAACTATTATTCAAAGCGAAAACAAAGGTTAAGTGAATGTAAATGTATGAAATGCATAAATTAGTTTAATAATACTTATCAAGAAAATTCACAAGAGTCTTTTTATATTAAAGACAAAAATCTTGTAGATAAAAATTATATAGTATAAATAAAGAGAACAAGAATCTTAATAAAAATTGGCTAATTTTTATGTTTCCTTTGTGTTAAAATATACCACTCATCATTAAATAAAGTTTATATTAAGAAAAATAATAAAATTTACAGTTAACGTAGTTAATAGAAATACAAGAAAATATCACATTACTTATGCATATTATGCAAAATTTTTAAGCATTGGGTTTATTTATTTAGATGTTAACCATAATGGTTTTTACAGACTTTTGCAAAAAAAAAAGATCACAATATATAAGAAATTCAATGAATATTATTATAATATTGTAGCAATCTAATTAATTCATTCTATCTACAACTTACATAAAGCCAAATTTACTACTTTAAATGAATCTCATTTTATACTAAGTTAAAGGTATCTATTTATTGACCACGGTTAGAGCAGGTCCTGCTGTTGTGTCCGATATTATGGCATATGCCACATTTTCTACTCTTTGCTATTAATTCTTCTATTTCAAAGGATGAAGGAATTCGTCAAGTAGATGATTGAGCATCATTCCTTGATCCATTCGGTCGCCTCCTGGTATGTGCGATAGTTGGTTCCAATAAAAGCGTTGGTTGTTCTTTAATCATTTTTGAAAGCTCTTCTTGAGCTTTTGTTTGTTGTGAAACCATCCAAGTGTCATATTGCTGATGAAATTCCTCAAGCAATTTTTCGAATTGATCAACATCTGCTATTAGACTTTGTTGAATTAATGTATCTCTATCAATCCACCAGTGAGAATTAATGTCATGAAGGTTTAATATCTGGTGAGCTGCAATACGTTTTTTAATTGTATGGGCACATGGTAAACCCATTGTTAAACTGAATGTACCAGTGCAAGGAGTTAGAGGGTTGGCAGAATCTGCAGATAATGCTTTTATATATTGTTCGTGCACTTTTTTTAGTGCAAAGAAGGAAACTTTAGTAACTAATTCACGGTAAAAGGGAATATTTTGCTGATGTGGAATTTGTGTTTTTTCTTGGGCAACTATTGCCTTAATTTCGTTGTATTGATTCTCAAGTAACAATAAAATTTTTTTATATATCATATTAAGATTTCCTGTCGAAACTTGAAGGTATTGTTTCAAGATCGAGTGAGCGCCCTCTATTCGCGAAGTTACAGTATTGCCTAGATAAAGATACTTGTCAGTCCACGCACTCATAAATCGGTTCTTAAATGGCAACCAGGTATTTTGAATATAATTTATAGTAAGTGAATTTTCGCCATAATCGGTACATAATTTCTGCCACTGAGTTTCGAAACCTCATCTGTCTTTGATTTCATTACATTAGTCCAATTTTGAAGAAATTTTTTCCACTCGTCCTTAATATAAAAGTGTTTTTTACATTTACTTAGAATATTTTTATCTATGTGCCATTGACAAAGAAAATTTTTTGACTCAGGAAACACTTGTTCAAGTGCATTAACAAGTGCTAATTCACGATTTGTGATTATAACTTTGGGTTTTTCAATTCTATTGAAATTTGGATTAATGCCTATTCATAATCTTCTTTATTCTCATTTTTAAGAAACACAAAGCATAAGGAAAAAGTCGTGTTGAAACTTGTTACTCCAACAATATTTAGCAACGGCATCTTGAATTTATTCGTTTTATACGTACAATTCATTAGTAATACAGAAGAATATGCTTGAGTTAACTCAATGGATTTGTTGTGAGAAAAAAAGAAATGCGTTATATGTTCTTCACAATCACACTTGTAATCATATTCAAATGGGCCTTTTTTAAGATTTTCCAAAAGTGCCTGAATAGGCGTTCTTCCCTGAAGATATTCAAGACGAAGTTTTTTACGAGTATTATAAATATCTCGTGATGTTGCTATAACTGAAGAATTGTTTTGATTAAAAAAAGATAAAATTTGTCGAGGGTTAACACCAGCTTTTGACATTGTATTCACATGTTCCAAAGCCTTCTTATCTAGTCTTCGAAGTGATGGATGAGCTGAAGGGTTTTCAGATAGTACATGGTTATGTTCTGGGTTATCAATAGACAAAACCATGAGTTATCAAACTCTTTTTTTCCACGAAGAGCAAAAGGGCACTCTATAAGCCTTGAACTGGTATTCCTACGACGTGTCTCATTAGTGAGATTTAGACAATTCCAGTATGTTCCTCCCCGATCACAAGTTAAGTACAGTACATTTGGCTTTGATCTTGCAATTGATACACCATATCCGTTTGCTTTACCAAAGGCCCAAACATGCTCTATTAGTGCGTCATGACTTGGAAACACTCCAATAGGAGGAGGAAGCATAGCCATTGTATATTCTTTGATATAAGATAGATAAAAAAATTTTTTTCTGTAACGTATTAAAATGTCTTTGTGTTTTAAGTAATGTTTTAACCACTTTCTTTTTTCTTTGTCACGTGCTTTGTTCCAAGATATATTTCACTAAATTAATCGTTAATTGTAACCCAACTCAAGTTTCTTGTAAACTTTTATACACCACGCGACGCTCAGGTTTTTTAATACTAATAGTTAAGTAAAAGCAAAAGGTTAACCTTTATTTTTTTCCTTTTGTATGATTTTCCGATTTAGTTACACAATCATAAATCAGGTGATCACATGATTAAGGTATCTGCCAATCCGATTTACATATTTTAACAGGGGGTGTGGAAATATCAAAAATGGGGTGTGGAAATATCAGCTCCCTAATTTTATAATAAATCTAATCTATTTATATATATTTTGGGGTCCTATACAGATATTACTAGAGTTTAATATAAAAATAATGTATTGTAAATTTCTGAAATACTATTTAAACCAGATTTAATTTATATTAAAAAAAAAAACAAAATAAAGCTATTTTGATTGGCAATAAAACAAGCATATGTTACAAATTATTTAATATAATTAATATCATTATTGCCAATACTATTATCATAGTTTTATAGTAAGTATTTTGAAATTTAAAATTGTTTACTAATTATTAAAAATATATATTAATAATATTTTTTTTATATTAAAGTCTTTATTTTGAAGTTTGAACTTTTATTCAAGTATTAAATCATAAAACTACTTATAAGTACTTCAATATTTGTTATATAAATGAAGATACCAAATACTAAGACAGTTTAAACCAGATTTAATTTATATTAAAAAAAAAAACAAAATAAAGCTATTTTGATTGGCAATAAAACAAGCATATGTTACAAATTATTTAATATAATTAATATCATTATTGCCAATACTATTATCATAGTTTTATAGTAAGTATTTTGAAATTTAAAATTGTTTACTAATTATTAAAAATATATATTAATAATATTTTTTTTATATTAAAGTCTTTATTTTGAAGTTTGAACTTTTATTCAAGTATTAAATCATAAAACTACTTATAAGTACTTCAATATTTGTTATATAAATGAAGATACCAAATACTAAGACAGTTAGTTCCTTAGAACTCTGACTAATTTTTCAGATGTTTATTTTTAACTTAATAGAGCAATATCTGTTCCATACAGGTATTTATTTATACTTTGGTAACTTGTACTATCCCTTAAACCGTATTCCAGGCAAATTTGCCTGGAATTTTTAGAAATATTTACAATTTTTTAAATAAAATAAAATTTTATTAAGAATATAGGGTATACTTTATTTATAGAATATTTTCTTTAAAATATATTTTATAAACTTTATTATGAAAATTTTTTAAAGTTATTAATAACCTTTAAAGTAATAAAAGTTTAAAGTTTTTATTTTAAAATTTTTACTATAAAATTTTTCTTTAGATTTTCTTAAATTTTATATGTTCCCGTCTATAAAAAAAATTTTTACTTCTAATACAAGTCTTAATTTTTACAAGTAAATCACAAATGTTGCAATAATAAAAGTTGTAATCCTTTTTATAAACTACAATATATATTAAAAACAAGAGGCTAGAGATAATATTTATAGAGTTCGCCAAGAATTAGTAAATAATTTTTTTGACTAAAATTTTTTTCAAAATTTGTCTATTTTTAGCTTATAAACAACTTAAACTTTTTTCTTATAATATAAAATTAAATACTACTATAATATAATCTTTATTTTTAAATATTATCAAAAAAAATTTTAATTAAATATTTTAAATTTTAAAAAAAGTAGATCATAAGTATATTTATAGCAATTTTCCAGGCAAATTTGCCTGGAATTGCTTACAGTTTAAGGGATAGTATTAACCAATACTTGCAGTTAGAGATATTCTTGAACTACTATTATTACCTATTTTTGCCCTTGTAAGGTTTGCTCTGATTCTAGTACCTACTTTAATTCTTCTACTAGTTCTAATATGGATTGATTTATAAGTCTTGCTATAAGGTAATTATCTCAATTATTTTTAAATCTATAATCTTATAAATTATATCTATAAATATAATACTGTAGTTATAAGAATTAATATATTTGTAACCATGGCTACTATAATCACATTTTATAAAATTGTTAATAACTCAAAAGTAACCCCTGTTGTAGTACTAACAAAAAATGCTCTTCTCGTGATTTTGTAATAATTTTAACAAATTTAACTTTAACTCTAACTCTAACTATAACCAATTACAATCCTAATCCTAACCAACCCTAACCCTAATTCTAACTTTAATATTATACTAACTCTAACTCTAACTCTAACTATATTACATCTGGGCTTAGTTATGGATCCTGGCTATTGTAACCTATGGTTACAAATATATTAATTTTAGTTAAATCTATTTATAAAAAAAAATTAAACTTTTTAATTAGATAGTTTTTAAAAAATTAAAATTTTAAAATTGCTTTTAAAATGACTAAAAGACTTTTATATATATTTGAAAGGTTATAAAAAATTGAAAACTTAATAAAATTTTTTTAAAAAATTAGGATTTAATCTCAAAAAATTTTACAGATTAAAACTAGGCGATACAAAAATTATTAGAATGCAACAAGTGGGGGTTCTCCTTGAAAATAACCTTGTACAACAATTATTATAGGCAAAGATCCAAAGTATTTTATTATCTCGAACCGTTTTTTAATATGCGATTTAATATTATGTACTGTTTTTCAGTATGCGATTTATAATGTATACCGTTTTTCAGTACGCGACTTAATATAATGTATGAAGGCAAAACTTAGTTTATAGGACTTGTATAATTTATTCTTAATATTATTTTAGTTCAAATCAATATTCACAGCATTTCAACAAACGAGAGTATAACAATCATTCAAACCAGTATAATGCCAGAAAAGACATGTATAATGTTTAAAGAAAGTTTATCAATCTAAAGAGATGTATGCTAATACATCCACTATATAGATTGATACCAAAATTGGTAGTTAGTCAGATTTAAATTTGAATGGATCATTTGAAATTGAATTACTCTTACATTATCTCAAAGTTTTCAAGGATTGCAATTTAGTGCTGGTAAAAAGATGCAGTCTACTGCAGAAATCGAGAAAAGAAACTTGTTCAATAATTCAATAACTTTAATAGTTATAATGCGATATTGCACAAAAAAAAAAGCACCATTTTACTAAGATTGTATCATCGATTTTTCCCATCATCCGATGATCACGGTACATAGTTCAAAGCATTCCTAGAAACAATCATTTTGTCAGTAAACTGGAAATAAGTAGCAGGGAATAAGTAGCAGTCATAATTGGAGTATAAAATAATATCGTGGCATATTTAAAGCAGTAAATGAGATTTAGAAGGAAAAAAAGTATAAGAAGTCGCGGGATTTGTTAGATTAATAACGACCACGACTCTTGCTTCGACTGCGACTTCTAGAACGACTTCTTATAGAATAACTTCTGCTGCGACTTCTCGAGTAGTATGGTGATCTAGATCTACTTCGAGAGCTATACGAATCACTATAAGAATAGGAGCGTCTACGACGTATAGGGGATCTAGATCGTGACCGTGAATAGCGTCGTAGTGGAGACCTTCCGCGAGCACGGTAACTACTCGCCGCAAAACGTCGAGGTGGAGGGGGTGGAGAATTGTACCTTCCGCCTATATCAATCATTGTTGAGTAATAAATTAGAGATCATGACTAATATTGACTTTTAATGTAGTTATAAATAATACCTCTACGTCTAGGTGGTGGTGGTGACGGTGGTCGACGTGGAACAAATGTGCAACTGAGTACTGCACCATCAAGTTGTCCCTTTAACAGGCAAAAAAAAAAAAACGAATTACGAAAAATTTATGACAAATAATACAAATACATACAAACGCAATAAAACTTACGCCATCCATATAACTAATGGCCTTTTCTGCCTCGGCCCTGGTATCATAATCAATAAAAGCTGTACCCTTATTCATTTGCCCTAAAAGAGAAATATAGAGTTCCAGCATATTCTTCTTCTCTGCTTTACAAATAATGAAATAAATACTTGCATTTTTCGTCCACTGCCATCTCAATGGTTCTGATTCGTCCGTAACTACCGAAGATTTCCTGTAAGTGAGAATCAGTGACATTTTTTGTCAGTTTGCTGACTTGAATTTTCGTAGGAAGAGGTGACAGGGAACGTCTTCTACGAGAGTACGGTGAACGAGAACGGCTACGTGAGTAAGACAAAGAACGCGATCGACTCCTGCTATAAGAACGAGAGCGGCTCCTGGAGGAATAGGAATAGGAACGACTTCTGGAACGTGATACGGAGCGCGGCGAACGACTACGTGAACGACTACGACTTGCTGTGTAAGAGTTTGTCCTAGCCCTACAAAAACAGATGTATTGATTTACGAAGTATTTACAAGGTAAGATGCTCATGGAAAAACTTACATTGGATGTATTAAAAAAAATCTTACACGTATGACCGTAGACGAGATCTATAAGTTAAAAGTTAGCATAATGATGTTCTGTTCGAAGCATCTTATTGAAGATACCTTTCACGTGACAATCAGATTTGATAATCACGTTGTGAAGTCTCGATTTTTGAAGAACTGCGACTTCGTTTCTTACAAATGGCTGCACCAACGACTTCAACCAATGATTTATCGTGGGTGTTTTTGCAATTTCTTGAACTTAATATCATTTTATATCGCCTTAACCCCAAGTAATGTATATTCATTCATAGTCAAGAGGGACTTAATGCATATATAGATTTTACCCAAGGTATTTTCGGGTTGTTTCCGTTACTGATCTTTGAATTTGAAAGGGTTGAATGTAACAGCTTATATGTTAATAGCTAACTTATCAGAAATGAGCTTGGCTGAGACGCAGAGCCATGATGATATGGATAGACAAGAATCGTTGCTAATTCCACAATACAAAGATATCACGTCTTTTTTAGACGAAGTCGTGGATGGTACTGTTTAATTCTTCATCTGATCAATTGCTTCTGAATTTATATAAAATCTGTAATTTAATCCCTTTGTAAAGAATAGAATTCGAAATCGGTCAACTTGTTCATCTTGAATCCTTTGGATTGTATGATGCGATGAGCTCAATCGAGGTTTTTATATGTGCATATTTATTCATTTATATCTTGGATAAGGACTGCGTTTGACCTACATAGTATTAAATTTTAGATTATGGATCCGAAAATGGATAGTGGAATGATACTTGATAGTGATTTGAACAAAAAACCATTTGAATTAAGAGCTCGGTTGAAACCTGAGCAAGTTCTTTGGATTATGGATCGATTATTTATTTGTGAGGTAGCTTTACTGTCTAATATTTATCATTATTTATAAATAATGTTTACCTTCTTTTTTTAATTTCTAGATGACTTGGCACACTGGCCATTCTCTATCTCAAACTTTGTTTACTTGCATGTATCTGCATTATGTTCCAGAACTTACACCGGAATTGTTTTTAAATACTGATGATACCAGTAATGATTCACTTGATCAAACCAGTAATGATTCACTTGATCAAACCAGTAATGATTCACTTGATCAAAATGCTGAGGCACCTATAGAATTTGTTATACTAGTTCTTAAAGCTTATGTTATGGGCACTGTTAAATGCTGCCAACTAGTTTTAGATGAAATGGCAAAAGGAAACGTGTATGAAGTAAGATTTTTAATGCATTCTACAATAGCCTTTACAATTCTTGGTTGTTAAAGAAGCATCCATTACTTCATTCAGGAAGAAGATTTTGCAACAAATAAATATGGAATTTCAATATACGAAGATTTTCCGGAGTCACAAGCCATAAAGTTGCTAGATGATGCTGAGACTTGGCTGGAACAATATGGTGGACCATGGATTCGACTGCATGGTAAATAATTCGGTTTAACCTTTACATTAAGGTGCTGATCATAATATATATCATTTATTATACATTAGGAGATGAAAAAAGTGAAAGCATCATTCATGCGATAGTCTCTAGACTTAGTCTACGAAAGGCAAGTTTTTTATTTTTCATTTTATATCAAATTTCGAATTCTGCTAATGTATTACATTACTTTGTTATATAGTCCTTTCTTCTAATTCTCATGCATATGTCACAACCGCGCTGCCTACAATATACACAAGCTCAAAGTCAAATTTCGATTGCAATGAAGCTGCTGAATGGTTCTCAAAGTGAGATTAGTGTAAATAATACACAAGATTTAGGGGTTGAAGTCGAAGGAGGTAATATTTCTTGTGAAGCGTCCGTATTGTTTCATACAAGATTTTGCTATGACATATCTTCATAACCTTACCCTATTGCCTGTTCGTCAGCTTTTGATCCTTTGATCAATCGTAAATTAATATCACAAACACCTCCACGACCAATTCGCCTTTTGTCATTACAAGAGGTAAGATTATACTAATCGTTTTATTCTTATTATTTATTGCAATATTTTAATTATATAGTATTGCTATTATGAAATACTTAGTCCATTGACGAAATGTTGAATATGTTTAAAAGTCTTAATTCGATATGCGAAATAATTGATTATAAATCAGCAACTAGTTTAACGGTAGGGTATTATGGAGATCAGTGTTATAAATTCAAAAACTTTTTATTGGCGCAAACGCAAAAAAAACAAGCATCAAAAAAAAAAAAAAATTTATAGCGCGTTATATATACGGAGAGCTCCGATATATGCGCAAATTTAAATCTATGTGCGCTGCGCCTACTGTGCCGATCCAATTTATATCACTGATGGAGATTATTCCGCAAAGTTCATTTAATAATTGTTTTTTTTTCGCTCCTTAGAGATTTTTGACCTACCACGCTGCGCAGCAGCCAACACCTTGCGCATTTTCAAGGTCATTATTACAGGTATTCAAATGTATATTGTAATAAATTTATTTATCATTATTTGAGACTGATCTGTTGCTTTACGTCAGTCAACTGTTTGTACCGAGAATCGGATTCTTGGCAAAATATCGATATATCAATTGGTAAAAGATTCTGTAACAGAGTTGACGAACCCACCATATATTTATTTCGCGTCAAAAAACGAAATGGACGTATTGTCTAATGGTGCACGTATTGATGAAGCAAAATATAATGTATCGAAATTGATACACACATTTGTTGATAGTACTATGAAGGTAATAATTTTTTTTTAACAATGTCAAATTACCATTTATATTATAATATATTGACGTCGATTCAAGCCATTGACAGACTATTATCGGATCCTATGTCATAATCGTTCAAGACAAAGACGGAATATGTGTAAAGTGCTCGCAGATTGGGACTTGTTGCAAGAAGAAGTAATCAATTATACATGTGCTATAATTTTCATTTTTTAGATGCAAAAATTATATATTTATAAGTATATTTATATGTCTCATTCATCAGTCTGAACACATAGATATTGAATTGCAATCAATAACCAAAGAAGAGCCGTTGAAGACAGATGTAGGTAAAAGTATTGTTTAATAGTGCGTTGATAATTATGTGAACAAGATCTATTAATTAACCTTTCTTTAGGAAGGGCAATCATATTCTTTCCATCTTTCTTCATGGGTTTACCATCACAAATTGATGTTAATGGAAGAAATTTTATTCCTTGGATTTGAGTTGGAATTGTACGGGAATCATGAATTTGTAATGATATATTGGTAAGTTTTTAATTCATTTTTATTCATGATTAATTACATTCAAATTTAAATAATTTCCATTTGTAGGTATCTCGATTATTTATTAGGTGTTCATTATCAGCACCTAGAAAGGATACATATACATGCAACAGGTAAGGTTTTGATCGTGTGTATAATTACTTTCAGATGCTTTTCGAATCATTTCTATATTTTTATTTTAGATGATAGAAAGTTTAAAAAACAGAAAAACTTTCAATCTGCACCTTCTTCATTATCAACTGTATCATTAATAATAAGTTACCAGACATTTGTTATGGCTCGGCAAGATATATGTCGTGGGATTCACAGGGTGAAAATAACATATTTTTAAAAAAGCTTCTTTGAATTGATTGAGTTCATCAAAATATCCGCATCTTACTATTCTTCTTTATTCGCACTAATAAGATCATAACTGCGCTCCAAAAAACAGGGCACTTTAAACCACCTCAACTAGAATTTGATGATGAAAGTACACGTTTTTGGCATAGGTTTAAGGTATACCGAACTTTAGGAAGCCCGACTATGTTAACATTTCAAGAACTCAAGGAAATGACACAGTTAGACAATATTTCGGTACACATTCATTTTGAGATTGATAAATAAAAAAAAAATTATTTTGCTATAGATTCCCTATATCTGAACTTTAATATCTTAAACATTATACCCAGACGCTCGACCTTTTTAATGTGTCTCTTCGGAATTTTCAGTCAGCGAGAACTTCTATAGAAAACTTACTTTCTATGAAACCTTCCGATACTAGAATGGAAAATTGCCATGCAGAGTTCACAAAAGTAAGATAGCATAATCTCTAACCACGTTATTCAAAGTCTGTATTAATGTTACAACATTTCATTTTTATAACAAAGGACCTCCGGGCCATGCTCCGAGTATGTATTGCAAATATCGTAAATTTGCTAAAGATTATAGATGAGTTTAAATCGATCAGTGAACCAAATAAAAATCAAGATAACGATGGAGAATCAAATAAGAAAGGGCGTAAACAACAAAAGCAACGACAACAAAAGAATCGACAACAATCTTTGACGATATCTGCAGCAGCATCAACATCATCTCAATCACAGAGTATTGCGATTAATAAAGTGGTTAATTTTGATTTTAAATATCATCCATGGTTTCCAGTGGTAACCTTAAAATGAAAGTACAAATTTTATTTTAAAAATTTTAGAACTATAGTATTTGAACTTATTTATTTTTTGGTGTCTATAGATGAAAAGTGGCGACTTCAAAAGTATCTTAGATATATATGCATATATGTATATATTTTTTGTTATCCTTTGAATGCTTTTCAATAATTTTGTGATAATCAAATGCTAATTAATAAAACAATAAAATATTAAGTATAACGCAATAAAAGTCCGAGATCACTATAGTGTTGTGTCTACGTGATCGACTAAATTTAACGCCTGCGACAGATTTGGACCGGTTCATTCTCTTACAACAGACCAGGATAATTTATTTGTATCACCCAGATTCATTGGGTGGCATCAAAAAATTCTTTAATTTTTACCTGCAATTACTATTTCTGCGTCAATGATTCTGGAAATAGAGTGTTGTAAGTGCAGTATTTTGATTGGCTGTTTACAGCATGTGACCTGAACTTTTTTTTTTGCCATAGCTAGGGTATATATAAAAATATAATTATTAAGAAATTGATCAAGTAATTTATCGGCTACTAGTCGATAGTCGATGATAGCTGACCGATAGCTGACCTAGCTGACCGAACCTATTCCCTACCCAAGACTATCTTGACGATAATGAGACTGAAGAAGTTTTAGATGATGAACGAATAATAGAATTTGTTAAAAATCCAGTTGTTAATGATAATAAGTCCGATGACCAAGTGGATGAAGAACCTAAAATTACTTTTGCAGAAGCCAAAAGTAGCCTCAACCAACTTCTCACCTTTATCCGCCAGCAATCTTTCCAGACTGAAAAGAAAACGATAAGGCTTTTTTTTTTATGATTTTCTTTCCCGGGCGCATAGAGCTTCCACCAAATTCATGAAACAAAGCACTCTCGAACATTTAATAAATCCGTGAATATACAACTCATACAGGATCACCAAAATTCTGGGTCGGGATACATCGTAGTGCATCGGAATAATGGTCGGCTGGATCGGAATTGATCTAATGAAATCATATCCATTAATTAAATTAAGTAAAAAATGCCCAGCTGATAATTTTGCTATAGAGCCTGCTAACAACTAGGACTAAACGCCGACCTAGATCCGACGCATACGACCCGGAATTTTGGTGACCCTCCAACGGGTACAATATCTAGTTATGTAATACAAACTAGCCTTACCGATCACCAATGATTTTCGTAATCCTATCGCCAACTTTCTTAGTATTATGTAGTTCAAATGGAATAAATGGAATTCATTCAATCATATATGTTTATAATAAAATTACTTGAAACTCTATTTCTTCCTATCCATCCTTGAGTTGTTATGTCGGGACTCATGCCCTACACCACGCTTTTTATTCGTGCTAATATGTACGTTTTTCTTTATCAATTTCATGTTATTTATGTAGATTTGAATGCAAACGATGTTTATTAGCAATGGCAGACTGCAATGGCTAATTAATCGAATAATTAATAGCTTATTTCAAATTCTTGTTTCAGTAAATGTTTTTTTTAAACAAAATTTACGTGAATAAAATGGCAAATATTTATTAAATTTAATAGCTTGCCTAGATTAATATGTTCTTTATGTTTATGTACGAAATCAAGTGAATAAAGTGAAATTAACTGTTGAACCTAAAGTAGCTTTTTTAATACTTATTCTAATAAATGTTTTTAGTACTTACTGGTTAAATAGTAAACATTCGTGAAATTGAGTAGTTATTATAAATAAATTTACTTATACTGTACTCACAATTTAAAATATAAATAACGGTAAATATTCATGAACTTAATAGATTAACAAATGTTCTTCGAGTTACTATGAATAAAATTAGATTAATACTTGCGAATTAAATTAATGTGAATAAAATTTTTATTTAGATTTAATATAATTGATCTTATACTTGCCTAAAGGATTAATTATGAAATTTTACGCACAAATATTGTGACGGATCATAATGAAAATGAAATATGATAATATAAAATAAATTTTCTTGGACGCATTTTTAGGGTTAAGGCTAGAAGTTAGTTTTAAAGTAGAGTTTATATTAAGTAAGTAGAAACCGAGATTTCATTTTAATTATGATCCACGACAAATATTAAACTGGTTACACGTGCTTTTGTGAAACATAAAGGTCACCTTTTTCTGGGTGCGTATCATTTTCGCGACATTTTTTCCAACAATCCTTCCTAGAAAAAACTTCGCCAGTTTATCTCCCCGACACCCAATCGCGTTATAAGAAGGCAAATCTAAACTCGACACGCAGTTTACCAAGTTTCAAGACAGTAAGAAGATATTTAAAAAGGTTAGTGTTTTATATTGCGGTTAGTAAGTTAGTTAGAAAAGGAACTCTAAGCACATCGTGGCCGCCAAGTAGTCATACTTGACAGTCAAGTAATTGATTTACGGTGCGCTTACATGAACGTCCTTCCTTTTTTAACTGACCAAAGCTTCTTTGTGGAAGATTAACGGGTCATAGGAGAAAATTGTACCCTGTCTTGTGGAAGGCTAAGTTCACCAGAAGCTCTTAGAACGAAACGTTCTTTAACTGATTGAATAGTTCAGGAATCATCAAATAAAGTGAGTGACCATAGATGTTTGAAATAATGATGGCATGAAGCCATAAGTAATTTTCATTTATTTTTAGTATGTACTTTTGGTTCAATACACTGATTTTTTACCCGTTTGGCTTATATACTCATATATAGGAACGATTTCAATGATTTTAAACGACGCCTTTCAGAAAGGTCAATACCTATAATTGTACAACAATATAAGGGGAAAAGGGGTTGTGATGGTTTAGCATTTGTAAAAATAGAGAAATTGCTTGCATATTAATTATTTCTTGAGATAAAGAATGGAATTAGAAAAAGGAAGATAGTTGCGATCTTAAAAATTTAAAATTAATGTGCTAATTTCTTAATATTTTGAGAGCCATCGCGAAATTTTCGCGATGTTGATATTTTTTTGGAAAAGAATTGAGTTGAATATTGAGCTACAGAATCGATCTGAAATACATTATGATGTAAATTACGATCCTTTAATTATATAGTATGTATTATAATGATTATGAATAAAAAAAAAAAATATTATTTATTATAATTATTAATAAAAACAATTATTTATTTTCTAATCGTGTTGTAATATTTACATAATTGATAATGATAATTCCATTTAACGAATTTTTTTAAATATTAATTACATCGTAGTTATTGTATACAAATATCGAGAGCTTTAAATTCCAAGTTATTATTACTTAGTTTCAATATCTTCTCATAGTCATTATTTGAATTAGTTGATAATTGAATATTCGAATTTGAAATTTTAGGCTTAGTATCCGAAATAAATTCGTTGAATTATCTGTACCTAAATAATAAATGTAAAAGATTTTAATAAGATAGTGCAAAAGTATGGTTATTTGACAAGTAATATTGAATCTCAATATTCAGAATAATTCATTATTAACCGCGCAGTTTATTATACATACCAAAAATATTCTTTTCTTGAAATTTCTTCAAGCTCAGGACGCTGGTTGGGATCATAATTCCAACATCTTTGTAGAGTTGAATGTATGAGCTTGGTGTACCTTCTATAGGTATTTCTCTTCCTCCTTTGGATATATGAATAATAATGCCATAAGGGTTTAACGATTGGAATAGCGGTCTGCCACTTGAAATTTCTCAAAGAATTACACCAAAGCCATATATATCAGATTTCTTGCTGCATTTATATGTTATGTTTTCAAAGCATTGAGGATCAATGTATGCTTGCGTTCCATGAACACTAGCATTTGAAGTTTTAGATGTCTCGTCCTTTGATAAGCCAAAATCTGCAATTAACAATTTTCTGTCATGAACTTGGAATGCCGAAACAAACGAATTTTTAATTATAGAAATTAAATCGTCATTACTATATTATTAAAAAAATTTTATCAGCTATAGTATATAAAACTTTTTCATCTGCAACATACTGTGATTAAATAACGACACTTACAAGATCTCGATGAATAATGTCATTTTTATGTAGAAATTCGAGGCCATCTAAAATTTCACGGGCCATTCGCAATTTATCAGTCCATTCAAGTTTTGAAAATTTAAATATTTGCATAAATCTCCATTATTTGCCAATTGCAAAACTATATTATAGAATCCTCGATCTATTATGAATATATTTTTAAAAATTATTTATTTCATATATAATATATATAAAATATTCAACTATTACTACTAACTCGAATTATTCCATAAAATTCAATAATATTTGGATGCTTGTAAACTTTTTGTAAATTCTTAAGCTAAAATATATATAGTATTGAGTTATTCGCAACTTTATTATTATTCCTGCATTATTATTGTAGTAATAATATAATTTCTTACTTCTTTAACAAATCTTTGAATAGTCTTTTCCTCCATGGATATAATATTTTAAATTGTTTAAGAGAAAGTATGATGAATGACGTAGATTCCACCGGTGTATACGCCGTACCCATGGGATAAGCTAGTTATTTAATGAATATCTGTGATACGGGATATTCATTAAATAACAAGAAAATATTGCACCTTAGGTGCCTTCTGCTCTGGACAACTTTACTGAACAATAAAATTTTGAAAACTGTTTACTTATAACTATAATATCTTAGACACTGGCATTTAAAGTTAGTTTTTCTTTTTTTTTTTTGCGAATTGGTTTGTTATGGATATATGCAAACATAGTATCATAACTTGCCATAATTTGGCACAATGTTGTAATTTATAGCTAAAAAGTGATTGTATCAAAGATATTTTATTGATAAAATATAAAATATATAAAAATAAAAAATTGCGATAGTAATTATAAGTCAAATGTGATTATATAGAAGGCTACTTTATAATTAAAAATTTAGTAAATTTATGTGATTATATAGAGTTTATGATTGTATAGGTGATTACTATAGGGGAGGACGACTGTATTATAATAATTGGTAATAGCAGCATATTACATTGTCTGCTATATATAATTATTAGTCAATTTATACTAGACGGCGAAGCTGCCCAATGTGCAATTTCTAGTCACAGGAAATTTCTTCAAAACTAAAGTTCATTTCATCTCCTGATATACGAAAACAGGTACTACTATCATAAGTACCTCGGTATTTCTCTTGCCTAGCATTAGCTTGAACTTTCCCAACTACCCAGTACTCTTGATCTGGAAAATCAATGGTTCGAACGAGACCACGACCATCACAATAATGGTAATCTCCTCTTCCGTCACCAGCTATGCGATAGTGATTTATATCTTCTATCCAAATTCTACAACCCACTTCATTATCCATGTCTAAAGTCACTTCGACCTCATGTGCTATACATCAAAATGACGAATTTTTAAAAAAGAGAATGGAGAAAATATTGAATATAAAATAAGAAATTTACCTTCAACGACTGGAACAAACGTCATGTAGAAACACATGAAAATGACGATAAAAATTGGATTTATGATGTTGCATTTTATTATTTTGTGATGATGATTTTTTTAAAAAAACAAAATTTTAGTGCTATAGTAAGGTTATACCGGTATATAATTTTTTTAGTTCCAAAAACCTTCACCATAAAAAATTTTATCCATTTTATAAAAAAAATGTGTAATTTTCATGATTCATGATCATCAATTCCAAAAAGAAGGTTCTCCTTTTTTCTTTGAATAGATTTCCATTAGAATTGGGATCCTTTGAATATTCATATGACGATTCAATGAATATTCACGAATTTTACGAATTGTAATATATAGATTTGATGTGGATATTCATAAGGCCAGACCAACTGTTTAACATAACCCCACTCCCCTCATTTTTTAAAAATTATAAGAGCCAATATACATAATATTAAATATCCCCCTCTATTTTTTAAAATCTATACGAACCATTACACATTTAATTAACCAATAAAATTTCAGTATTAGTTATATGTTATATGAATATGTGTTTTTTCTTAAATACACCACCCTATAGTTGGTGGTAGAATTACTGAATTACGGTAATTACGGCATTTTACCAATGGTAGAATTAATTACGGCACAGCATCTAATTGCCGTAAATATTATATGCCATAATGTCGTAGTATTCGTAATGCCCAATTCCGTAATTCCGTAATGTTGTAATGCCGCGATATCGTAATACTATAACACTATAACTGATAATATTATAATGTTATAATTAAGCAACTAAGGGGACAGTCACTCCAAACCAGAAACTGATGAATATGTTGTTATTTACGGCCTTTTTCTCTTGGCAGCATTCATATGATAAAAATCATTCTGATATAGAATCATATGTTATAACGATATAGAATCATATATCATTTGGTTATAATATTATTATTTATATAATATTATCATATATGCACGCAATATTGTAATATGACAAGTCATATAAGTCAGCCATAATCGTCCAACATTGCTCTGTGATGCCGAGTAAATTGTCTGTCGGGAAATAGTTTTTGAGAAAATGAGCATATATCACTGAATATTTGCTTTTAATTGAATATTAATTTTTGGATTTTATAATTTTTCGCATATACCGACCATAAGATCAAATGTAACGTAAAATCAAAACAATAAAAATAACGTGTTAGTTTTAAGGAAGAGATTGTACCCGTTGGGAAAACTTCTACCCGGTTACTATTAAATTACCCGGATATCCGGATAAATTACTATGTCACACAATAGCAAGTTCTGTACAATCACTACATAAGATAAGCAAAATTTTGGAAAATTTTGATTACAGACTCACACATGATCTTGAATCATAATTGGTCAATCAGGGGATAACGATTTATCGCTATAGCAATGTCCTTAATTTTTAACCACGGATCCACATCTAATTTCCATTATAGTCGCATTCCCGTATGAGTGTTGCCAAGAGAAAAGGCCGTTCTGACTTTCGAGCATATTATAACTTAATATACTTGAAAGTCCGAACGGCTTGGCAGTACTCATATAATTCAGTAATGGCAAATGACAAGTCACAAAAGTTTTTATGAAAATGTACATAAATAACATGTTATTCTAAACTAACACTGTTATAAAAATCATGGCAAAATGACAAATCATAAAAAATAGTTTTATAATATGACAATAATTTTATATACATAGGAACCTCTGCATACACGTGATTTTGAACCAATCATGGCACAGGATCAGGTGTAACGTGAAAACGAAACAAAAACAGCCGGCTTTTTCAAAAATCGTCTATAACGCAAAATTTGGCTTACACAACCACCTTCTGCGTCTTAACAAAAAAATTTCTTGCAAAATTTTGCTATATATAAGGCTCTTGCTAACGTCGTCCGAACGCTCACCCTTACCCTAATATCGTAAGTTAACTTTTTAATCGAAAAATGCAATGACGCGTCGCGATTTTTTTTCGGCCAATAGAATTTTAGCGCAAATCATCACGTGCCTGCGGAAATTTTATGCGGTTCCTATGTATGATATATAATATAAAAATATATGTCGGAATGGGATCTTGCTAGATTAAAATCAACTTAAGCTGATTCTAAATATACTCTATTTTCACCAGGTTAAAGTCACCCAATATTTTCATTATATGTGTTATGTATAGTGATTGTACCCTTGCAATTGTGTGATATAGTAATTTATCCAGATATCCTGGTAATTTAATAGTAACCGGGTAGAGGTTTTCCCAACGGGTACAACCTCTGGTTATGTAATACAAACTATATACTATAACAAACTAAAATTTCTATGATTGGTTAGTGGTTAGAGTTAGGGTTCCGCATGGGCCAAGCTGGGCTGGATATCTTGATATCCAGATCCAGTTCATTAATAATTGCTTCTAACTTTGTGCTCTAAGTAAACATGTGCAGCACCAAAAAATACATATAGACTCAGTCAAAAGACTTCAGACTCAGATCCAGACCAGACTCAAACTTGACTAAAAGTTTGAAACATAAAAGTTTGAGTCTGGTTTGATAATCAGACCAGACTCAAACTTAACAAAGTGTGGTCCGGTCCGGGTCTGTAGGAGCACTAGCTGTCAAGAAATTTCCGTTCAAATCTTAGAAAAATTTTTGCCATGGTTATTTTCTTAGGAGGCAGCAGAAAATTTCCCAAACTTTGAATGAAAATTTCTCAACAACTATTTATAAATTTCGATGAAAATTTTTTTAAATGAATTTTACTAATTTGTAGAATTGATTCAACAAATTTTTCATCGAATCTATTGGATATTGGTTGAGAAATTTGTCCAAAAAAATTAAGAAAAATTCCAGATGTTATGCGCATAATTTGCAAAAAAACGTATAAAATGCACGTGGGTGAGATGTTATTGGTGGATAAATGCCTGACAGGTGAAAATTCCGAAAATTTCCGATGCCGAAAGTCCGAAATATTTCGAATATTTCGCATAATTGTAAGAAATCTCATAATTCTCATCCATCGCATAATTTGACCTCGATCGCACACATAATGTTACCCTATCGCATCGTATAATCCTGGACACCCTATTCCATACGTTAAACGTGGTATTCGATGCAATTCACGTGATATTTAGACTTTCTTCGCGTAAAATTCATAACAATTTAATCAACGTGATTGAAAGTCTACTTTTTCGAGTTTCTAACTCTAAAAATTCTATTTAAAAAGTTATCACAAATAATAATAATGATAAATAATAATGATATATAACTATGTATAATAAATATGTATAATAAATAATGATAACTATGTATAATAAAATATGTATAATAAAATATGTATAATAAATAATGATAAAAAATATATATACTATATACGATTAAACCTTTGATATAAAAAATAGAATAATAATCAATTCCTAATATAAGAAATTTCATAATAGACCATTGTTCCTATAAATTACTTGTATAAAGTTCATAACAACCTAAAGTCATTTCACTAGCGTCATTTGAATGGATAAAACCACAGTAGCATTAAATAGGATCGTAGGAAGGTAACTTAGAAAACTGTTTTTTAGTTATATAAATGTATAGAGAGGTAAAAAATATTGTTAGAAGTATATAGTTGATGATAAAAGTAGTTATGATTGAAAAAAATACTTACATTGTTTGATCTTAGTTGAAGTATTAAATCTCACATATTGGCCGCCTTGTTCGTTATCATCAATTTTGGAAACGGAAAATAATGCATAAACTTCACTAATAGTATGATTTGGCATATTAATGTTATCAATGACCCAAGTTCTTGCTCGAGTTTGATTATGAATGCTAATGCGATACTCCTTACAATCGATACATCGATCAATACCTAACCCGTCGATAATGATATAAAGTTCTATTTTAAGAATAAATTCGGCACCTTCCACGATGGTATAGTTAATTTCCATTGTTTCGAAATGAAGTTTTGAAAAGGAAAGTGCATCTTGGAACAACACAACCCTTCGTTGAGATTGGTTTCTGCTTTCAAAACCATTAGTAATATTAAGGTTCCTGACAGAACGACCCTGGACAGAAAAGTTCATTGCGAAAGATGATAAGATGACAGTAAGAGAAGAAAGTTACCAAGACTAATAAAAAAATTTTTCTGATCCGTATATATTATTAAGTTACTATTAAGTTTATTATAAAAAGGTTTAGAAAATAACACGAACATAAACACTTTTAAATTTTGAAGAAATTTGGATTCTTTATATAAAATGGTCATTCTTTATACGGTTTACTTAAAAAGTGGTGTATTTAAAATATTCAAAATGGATTTTTGTTATGACGTACGTACGTGTTTGAAGGCGGCGAAATGAAAAAAATGGTATAAATAAGACTGCTATTGGGATTGGGATTACGATTTGTTATGGCTACTGAATTGCAGAGTTATACAAAATTGGAGATTGTTCCGTTAATAAAAGCGGGGTGAATTAAGTTAATAATGGTAATATGCTATTACAGTACCGGAATGTATCGGGTTAGTATCGGGGTTCATAATGTTTCATGTTACTTATAAGCTTATAATTTCAGTAGTTGCAGACCCTTGTTGTAAACAAACAAGCAAATATAGCACGAGGATGTTCAGAGAAGACACACCACTGTTTGTTAAACAAAATGGGTGCATAACATTACTAATGCTAAAAATTTTTAAAATTACGCCTTCGCTTTCGCTATTAAGCGAAATTTTTAGGGCACAGTTTCATGCTGATTACGAGAATATTATTTTTATAGCAACAAAAATCTTATCGCTTTCATAAAAGTTAAATTAGATCCATTCAAATGACTATAGTTCCCACGAGTATTACGGAAGATGACGTGACTAAATTATAGTTACACAAACCGATCGAGTTATCTTGATTATCGCTTTTTTGCTATCTCGATATAATACTGTAATACCAGAACGTTACTTACCTTTTTTATCATTTATATTTCAGTATTTAATAGCATTTGATAAAATCTTTGATAATGAATAACTTTTGACCCACTGGTCCGTTTTGAATGATTTATCACCAAATTGACCGTCTCAATGAAAAGATTTCAATGAGTCTAAATTTATAAAATTTTAATAACAGAGTCCATGAGATCGTTAAGGTTTGTGCTATTTCGGGTGTTTTAGAAATCTTTAAGCACTCGAAGTGGCACAAGCCTTCACGTCGAGACGGTCATTTTGTGGTAAATCATCCAGTAACAGACCAGTGGAACAAGTTACATTAATTGTCAAATTTTTGTCGTTTTGAATAGTACAGTATACCATTCCAAATTATGCCGATATGGAATAGAGAAACGTTGTACAATATTTATGCCCAATAGTCAAAGAAAGTTTTATAGATGCATCATTTGGTAATGTTATTTGTTACATTGTTTAATAATATAAACAGTATACGATAAATTCGTTAACGACAACATTCGTTAATGTGTTTCTTAATACAATAATACAGTATATAGTATATTTTACTAATACTGTAATATTCACTAATTTAATAATAATATACTGTATACAATATATAGTAAATAATAAATATCGATATTATAATAATTAAACAAAATTTTTTTAAGGATAAACTTTCCCTTAAAAAGAATCATAATGAAAGTTCCCGGGATCCCCATCGTCTCATCATTTTTAAAACCTGCATAATGATAAACAAGGAATTTCTACTAACTTGAAATGTGTAAGCTAAACATTGAGTTGAATGCGTTAATTGATTGCGGCTAACGCTAATTAGATAATAAATTAAATTAATTAAATTGACGAAATAAAAAATCATTATCAAGTTCTATAATGGTCGAGTTGCATGAATATTTCTAATTTGAGACACTGTACTATGTCTACAGAAATATTAATGTGATAGTTTTGTGTAGTCGACAAGTTGACAGAATGCTATAGCATTCAAATAGATTATACATTTCCCAGAATCTAGGAATATATGCGTTCGGTTAGGTAAAAAAAAAAATATATTACCAAATTTTTACCGTAGAGTATTTTCAATAAAATTATCATATCGAAGTATATAAAAGATTAAAAAATAAAATAAAATTATTATATCAATATGACGATAATTCCTTTAATAAATCATTAAATTTTTAGAATTGCTAGATTCGGTGACTCGCATGTTCTATGGGAAATTTCGAAAAATTGCCAGCCTAGTTATTTTAACACCTTTTAAGGTCACAAATAACAAGATGATTATAACCAAAAAAATTGATGACTTTAGTTAAATTCAAAATGAGTCATTGCTTAATAAGTCTTAGTGTAATAGTTATTAGTTTTTTCTGTTAAAAAATATAACTATCCGGTATAACAATCTTCTTCTTTTTTTAAAATATACAACCCAAATATATTCTCCGAACGTCTGTGTTTTGACCCCAAAAAAATATTCATTTACTTTATATGAAGTATTTAATCAATTCCATATCAGATATGTGATGGGTGTTAGATACGTACGTACGCACTTGGTCAAAACTCATAGTCCAAAATAATTAACAATTAGGATTATTAAGGTATTTCAAAACCAATTTACAGATATTTCGAACATAAATGGGAGTTTAAGTTTTGTTTTGAAATTTCAAAATCAGAAAATGAAATAAGAGATTTCTTTTTTTTTTTTTTGATGTATTATCATCTATAAAAAAAATATAATTTACAGACCACTTTTTTCGAACCAAAATTTGTCACCAATTTTATTCGATATCAACAAACTGATTATTAATTCTGAATTACCCAATATTATTATGTAAAATTAACTATGATATTTTATAGTATATTTTATTTGGTGAGTTATTCAATTATTGGGAGTGCAGCTCTGATTGGGCAGAATTTCATATTAGAAAATACGTTACACTGAATAATAAATTATAATAAAAATTAGACAGTCATGTTAGTACTTAATTTTATTAAATAAAGGTATATACATTATTCTATTTACTATATAGCAAGTCTAGTTTATCTAGTCACTTTGAGAGTATCTAGATGTGACCTGTTATACCACTTTACAGATAAAGTAGACCAACTTTGTCAGCTCTGTCAAAGAGCAAATCAGGATTTTTCTTTAAATCTTTTCATCTAGTATCCATAGTGAGAATATTACTATCCAAACTTAATTATATAAGAAAAAAACAATAAAAAAGAAAATATAAAAGGAAAAAAAATGATGATAACTAAAAAACCTAAACAAATACCAAATACTTATAAAATAAAAACAGAAAGATAAAAAAACAAAGAAAAATTTTGTGCTAATAACAAAGCTAATCTAAATAGTATAAAAAAAAATCAAAAAAAAATCAAAAAAAAAATCAAAAAAAAAAATCAAAAAAAAATAAAACTATAACTAAATCACTATTTTAATCTGTACTAAAACATAAAATTATATACTACTGTACAAAGAAATGCTTTATTTAAGTATTATATATATATAAAAGAAAATGCTATACCTAAAAGTAAGAATAGGAATCAGTTAAAAATTTTTAGTCGATTAGTCAGTCAACTAAAACTGTTAGTCGTCAACTGACTAAAAATCGACTAATCAATTAATCGACTAATCGATTAGTTGACTAATCGACTAGTTGATTAAGCGACTAATCGACTAATCGACTAGTTGATTAGTCGACTAATCAACTAGTTGATTAGTTGATTAGTCGACTAATCAACTAATCGACTAGTCGATTAGTTGATTAGTTGATTAATCGATTAGTTGATTAATTGGCTAGTCAATAAATACACAAAAAAAATGAATACCAGGAATGTAGCAATAAAAATATGAAATAGATGATTTATCTTATTGACTAATTGACTAATCAACTAATTGATTAATCAACTAATCGATTAGTCAAGTCGATTAGTCGACTAATTGATTAGTCAACTAATCGACTAATTGACTAGTCGACTAATTGGCTAATCGACTAATTGACTAGTCGACTAATCGACTAGTTGATTAATTAACTAGTCAACTAATCAACTAATTGACTAATCGACTAATCGACTAATCGATCGACTGACTCTAAAAAAATTTAGTCAATTAATCGACTAATCGTCGACTAATCGACTAATGACTATATGATTCCTATCCTTATTTAAAAGAACATCTTAGAAAGAATTTTCATTTCAAATTTTTTCTTCAATATAACTCATATATTATTTTATAGAAACCAAAATTTATTTATAACTTGATTCTGATTAGATAGATATATTTCCAATTTGAAAGGCATAAATACTACAAATCTTTTAGAAAGAATAAGCTAGACTTTAAGTTTAAGAAGAAATAATAAGAGTACCAAACTTGTAGTGAGTTATAAGTTTTATGCTTTGTAAAGTAATATATTTAACCAAAAGTATGCTTTTGCTTAAGATATTACATTTTTGACAAAAAAAACTTTAGGGTTGTAGCCCTACTACATATTCTATAGTCAGGATTGGAACATTTATCTATTGGGGTAAATGGAGAACAACTCCATTGGCATTACTCCATTGATCCATTGAGAATAATTTGCAAATGAAGCCAATGAAGCCAACTAGCTTATAATATAGTATTTTTAACTAATATCTAATTCCATTGGCTCCATTGGCTCCATTGGTTCTATTGGGTCCATTGGTTCTATTGGGTCCATTGGTTTGCAATTTTTTCAATGGAGTATATCCATTGCCAACCCTGTCTATAGTAATGAAAGCTTTAATTCAAAAAGTCAAACCTATAAGAAAAGCTCTTTTTTAGCTCTATTTTAGTTTTTTTTTAATATACAATCTAAAATCCTATATCCAAGTCACTTTTAGATAAAGTTTTTGTTATATCTAAATATGCTAACTACAAAGTTTTCATAGATCAGTATTTATGAAAATGTTAGTTTTTTTTGCAAAACGAACGTTTGTTTTGAATTTTCCTGATTGTGTTACGTTACACCAAATCACAATAAATAGTAAAAATGGCCGGGTGTCAACAATATAAACATCCCTACTTTCAGATCTTTACCTCCTAAAATTCTAGATTCCTTACATAAAGATTCGTTTTCATACATTTACAATAAATATGTCGACCTCGGCTTACGAAATTGAGAAGAGTAAGTTTATTAGAAAGGCTCTGTTTTCATCTCAGTGATTAAGTTTCCTCTTTTATTACTAGAGCTCCCAGTGGATGATCCTGATTTTTTTACTTTGGAACACGAGTGGTCGTTGTTAGATTTTTTACTATTTCGACAACAATGTGTTGATTTCCGTGCTGGCAAAACTATAGAACATAGCCGATATGTTCGTAGCCTTGCAAATATTATCAACTGGGAACAAGCATCTTCAGAATTGATTGAACAGGCTAAGGATGCACTTAGTAGAGTGCAAGTAAGTATTATCTACTAATACCTCTTAATATTTTGTTGACATGGACGGGTCTGAAAGGGCAATAGCCTTTTTGGATGGGGTTGCGGCCTATCGACCATCAACATTCCTGATTGCGATTGGGAATGCATGAGCTGCGGCTCCGGTGGTTCCTACCGTGTTCAACTACCCAACATTCCTGAGGCATGGACGGGTCTGAAAGGGCAATGGCCTTTTTGGATGGGGTTGCGGCCTATCGGCCACCAACATTTCTGATTGCGATTGGAAATGCATGAGTTGCGGCTCCGGTGGTTCCGTCCTGCCAAAATGAATGTTCAACCACCCAACATTTCTGAGACATGGACGGGTCTGAAAGGGAAATAGTCTTTTTGGATGGGGTTGCGGCCTATCGACCATCAACATTTCTGATTGCGATTGGAGATGCATGAGTTGCGACTCCGGTGGTTCCGCCCTGCCAAGGGAATGCATGAGTTGCGACTCGGGTGGTTCTGTTTTTCATCGAAATGATTTTTTTTTATTTTTGATTTTGTTAGATGGTTCAGTTTCTCTATATTATTATTTTTTTCTTACTATACTTTGTTAATAGAAGGAAAAAAAATCTCCCTTAGTTCAAGAGTTTTGGGATGTAGTCATGTCAATTCAAAAAAGGAAAATTGTAGATACAATTGAACGTACAGCTGCACTGGTACAGAATACTGATCTTACTGATCTGTCATTATTACAAGACACATAGCATGATACAAACATTTATCTATTGTAACAGGATGAACTCGTTACAGCCACTATATACTCGACTCTCGAACGTGATAGGCAGGAGAATTCAGTTCGAGAAGCAGTTTCAAAACGGTTAAAACATTTAAATGATTTAAATAATCGTTCACACAAACGTCGACGTGTGCAGAACACACCGCCAACTTCAATAAATAAGGTGATATATTTTCATTGATTCTGTATAACTATAAGAAAGCTCATGATATAATCCAATACTTAACGTGCGAAAATGGTTCTTATCTTTCTGACGTGTATCAGGAGAATTATTCAAAAGTAAGAGTTGATAATTCCAAACAAAGTTTAGAGGGAGAAGTGATTAATACCGAGCAAAACTCAGCGAAAATGGTTAATACCGAGCAAAACTCAGATGAAGTGATTACATCCTGTCCTATAACTCATAATGTTGCGAATCCTTTAATAATAACACCGAACAAATCGATTATAACGAGGGCAACTTATCATCAGATTTCAACTCACATAATCTGCGCCTTTAACACGACACTACATCTTGTTAAAGCAACGACTGAAGAGACAATATATGAAAACATTGAAAATTTTTTCAGGATGAAAAACAGAACGATTTTAAAAAGTTCAATAACTAAAAAACTTTGTGAAATCTTCCAGGCAGATTATTCAGAGATTGTTACGAAAATAATGATAGAGACAGAAACTAATAATAAAACAAGTGAGGAAGAGTCTAGATTTCTTTTTTTTATAAGGCAAACCTTACTGGATTTTGTTGCAATGTTCAAATACCTATCGCCTAAAGTTCTGGCTCGAGATATGTCTGAAAGATCGTACATTATTGAATGCCTTTCGCCAATCCTTCGTGCGTTCAGAAATGCATTCCAAGATGTAAAATATGAATGGATTGAAAGGCAAGTTAAATCAATAAAAGACGCAAGTGACATGTTTACAACTGTTATGAGATCCCGAAAAACAGATCTACTAGTTTTGAGGTTAACAGATGCCACTGAAATCTTATATATTGAGGTGTCGGGGCCACCTTATAAACCTGACAAAAAACACACAGTCGGCGATGCAAAAAAATTACTCATGATGGCTATTTGTAACTTATGTCGAACACTTTCAAATAACTTTGATTGTCCAATCGATGATGCCAAAAAAGTCCGGTCTTACAGTATTCAAGCTATTGGAGATAGGTTAACATTGTTTGCAATTTCCCTTATTGATAGAAAAAAGTATTTGGCTATAGAGTTATCGTCATGTATAATTCCTTTTTCTTTCGAAGCTATTGCGTGCTATTCAAAAATATTTAATTTTTTTGCTGTCATAAGAAATGAATTACTTGAACAAGAAAAGCTGCAGAAAAAAATTCGGTCCTTTATTCCTTCAACTGACGATGACAATGAAAGTTTACGAGAATGGATACATTTTCCTGATGCCGACTTAACACCCATAACGGAAGATGATATAGATGTGCTCATTTTATATGAATAGGGCTAAATGGATTGAATGTTATAGTACAGTAATAAAAGACTGTATCGGTATCGGTATTGGTATTGTTTGTTATGGCGTACGTATATACTGAGTTGCAGAGTTATACAAAATTGCGATTGTTCCGTTAATAACGGCACAATAAGGCGGGTGAATTAAGTTAATATGGTAATGTCGGAATGTATCGGGTTAGTATCAGGTTCATAATGTTTCATGATACTTATCATAAGCTTATAATTTCAGTAGTTGCAGACCCTTGATTTCCTTTGTTGTAAACAAATAAGCAAATATAGCACGGGGATGTTCATTATATGAAGAGAAGACACCATTGTTTGTTAAACAAGATGGTGTATGACTTGCCCTAAACATTACTAATATAAAAAATTTTAAAATTACGCCTCGCTTTTCGCTATTAAGCGAAATTTTTAGGGCACAGTTTCATGCTGATTACGAGAATACTATTCTTATAGCATAGAGGAACCTAAAACTATCTCACCGTTATAGATGTTTCTAACAGAAAATCTTATTCAATCGCTTTCATAAGTTTTCCCAAAAATTAAATTATAGTTAGAGATATGATCCAATCAATGACTATAGTTCCACACAAGTATTACGAAGATGATGTGACCTATATTATAGCAGATAGTTACACAAACCGATCGAGTTATCTAGATCATACTTTTTGCTATCTCGATATCTGATATATGTTACGAATTTATGCCTTTTTTATCATTTATATTTCAGTATTTAATAGCATTTGATAAAATCTTTGATAATGAATAACCTTTGACCAACTGGTCCGTTTTTTGAATGATTTTATCATCAAAATGGCCGTCTCAATGAAAGGATTTCAACGAATCTAAATTTATAAAATTTAATAACAGAATCCATGAGATCGTTAAGGTTTGCGCTACTTCGGGTGTTTTAGAAATCTTCAAGCGCTCGAAGTGGCACAAAGCCTTCACGTCGAGACGGTCATTTTGTGGTAAAATCTTCCAGTACAGACCAGTGGATCAAGTTACAGTATTAATTGTCGTTTTGAATAGTACAGTATATCATTCCAAATTATGCCGGTATGAATAAATAGAGAAACGTTGTACAATATTTATGCCCCAATAGTTCAAAGAAAGTTTTATAGATGCATCATTTGGTAATGTTATTTGTTACATTGATTCATAATATAAACAGTATACGATAAATTCGTTAACGACAACATAATATTCGTTAATGTGTTTCTTAATACAATAATACCGTATATAGTATATTTTACTAATACTGTAATATATTCGCTAATTTAATAATAATATACTGTATACAATATATCTGATATAGTAAATAATAAATTTCGATATTATAATAATAAATAAACAAATAAATTTTTTTAAGGATTCCCAGGAAAACTTTCCCTTAAAAAGAATCATAATGAAAGTTTCCGGGATCCCCATCGTCTCATCATTTTAAAATCTGCATAATGATAAACAAGGAACTTTACTAACTTGAAATGTGTAAACTAAACATTGAGTTGAATTGCATCAAATTGATTGCTTTAAGGCTAACGCTAATTAGATAATAAATTAAGGACTAAATTAGTTATCGCATCATGCGAAATAAATATTTTCGCATTTATGGGGCGATATTATTTATTACAGTATTACCATATACATATTTTTCATACCTAAGAAGCGATATATTTATTTATTACCATATTTATTATTGCTTCGATTTGGCATTATACTTTAAGACTTTTGATACTATAACTTAATTCGCGTTTAGGTAGTTTAATTAGCAACTCTTGAATATTACATATACCATAATCCGGTTTATTAGTAGTTCATTCAGCTCTATTATTAATCATTTAACAGTTAAATATACAAGATGGATCATATAAGTAAGTTCTCATAAATTCTCATAAATTCTGAAAAAGCTGAAAAATTCTCAATGACTAAATAAACCTGATGCGTGATCAGCTCAAAAAAGAACTTTGCAAAAAGAATCAGATAACCATAAACCTATCGGAAAAGTCCATTAGAGTCACTGTGGACCAGGTCCTACTAAATCACTAATCCAATAAATAACGCTTAAGACATTAATAAACACAAATCCTAATCCACATAAAATTATCAAATTAGGGGCCATCTACCTAGGAAAAAATTCTATTGCCAAATTCCAATAGTACATTGTATAGTTGGTGGTAGAATTACTGAATTACGGCAATTACGGCATTTTACCAGTGGTAGAATTAATTACGGCATGGCATCTAATTGCCGTAAAAATTACATGCCGTAACTGGTAATGCCGCCGTAACTTAATATTGTAATAATGCGATGTAACTAAAGTATAATATTATAATGTTTAATTAAGTAACTATGTGACACCCAATCGCTCCAAACCGGATACTGATGAATATGTTGTTATTTGCCATATAAGCATTTCATTTACATTCATTAGTCGGTAAGCATAAAAGTTATTTAAAGTGTAAAAAATCTGTATGACAGAGGCGAAAAAACATATATTCTATGATTACAAACTTAAATACGGAAATGTGCACAATATAATAAATATTACAAGATGAAGTAAGATGTCTATAATGTGGAGAACAAAAGATGGAAAGTATAAAGAAGGATACCCGATGATTGCATATAAGCATTTCAACTTAGAGCCTTCACGTATGATAATGGATTCCATTCAATGAACTAAATAATGTTAAAAGAATTGGAAAAGAAGAGTTTGGCTCTTTATTTTCTATGACATTGTTTGATATGCGAAAGCTGATGGTAACTATCTAGTGATTAATACCTGATATATTTCACGGTTCCTATGCCCGTAACGTTTCTGATTAAAATTTTTAATGATGATGTCATACCGTGTAAAAATTTTTGATATCTTCACGGTATTACATCATCATAAAAATATCATCCAGAAATGTTCACGGGAGAACGTTAGGGACCGTGGAATATTTTGTATTATTTTTCGGTAATCGATAATATAATTTTCGGCCGATATATTATCGCGATCGTTTGTTTTGATTTTCGAACTGATCCGGGATGTTTTGAACAAACCATCCCGGATCAGTCCGAAAATCAAAACAAACGATACCGCGATAATATGGGTCATGGTCTAGGAAAATGGGTCTTTGAGGGGGGGTTTCCGTTTTGAGAAAATGACGATTATAGTTTGTGTTACCTAAATTTCTGTTGTTTTTTTCCCCTGAATTTTTGATTTATTTTTAGACATCCAATCATAATTTAATCACGTGTTTATTGTTACCTTTTAGACATCCAATCATTTAATATAAATTAATCATAATTGATCACGTGTTTATTAGTCGTCTTTTAAGATTTTTATAATGTCTTTAAACGAAAATAAAGAAAATGAAAAATTTCCATTACCTATTTCTTTAGAGCAGCTAGATTTAAGTGAATATGAAGATAACGAGTTAGTACAAGAAGTTGCACAAGATCTATGGAAATTTTTTCAATCCAAAAATTGCGAATACCGAATGAGAAATACCTATCAATGTTTTGAAAAAGTTGGATTTAAACGATTTTTTGAACGACATATGCAATTTCGTAGCCTAGATAAAAAAGAACTAGATTTAGTATTAATGGGTCAGCTTATGGCATTCGAGTATAATCAAACAAATGAAAATGCTAAACAAAAATTTATTTATCAGTTTAATAATGATATTAAACTCTGTAAAAATACGTATCTTAAGCTAATTGGAGTTGGAAATAAACATCTAATTCAAATTAATGAAAGTTTAAAAAATAAAGGATTAGTTGAACGATTACACGGCAATACAAAGCAAATTCCTAATACAAAAAGCCGTACTAAAATTGATCAAACGGTATCAACTTTAGTTTCAACATTCATAAGTAATTATGCTAACGTTTATGGATATCCTTCTCCAGGTCGACATTTACAACACGATACACAATCGATAATTTATTTGCCAACTGACCAAGACTATACCAAAGTATATAATAATTTTATCGGATGTCTTAATATTTTCCCTGAAAAACATTCGATAAAATTAGTTATAAAAGTTTTGTTCGTATTTGGAAAGAGTTATTACCATATATTAAATTTATGACGTCTGGTACAGATTTATGCGAAACATATGAAATGTTAAAGGCTAAAATTCGATGTGCAAATTATAACGAGGAAAGAGAACTAATTCAAAAAAAGTTAGACGATCATAAACAAAAAGCAGAAATAGAACGGGAATATTATCGTAATAACATTTTAACAAGTACAATCCTACCTGATACAGCGCATGTATGTTATGATTGGGCACAAAATGTTCCTGTGCCTTATTCTCCTCAACAAATCGGTGCGACATATTTTAAATCTGCATTTCAGGCTCATATTTTTGGTATTTGTAATACTGGGCAAAATCCAGCTCAACAATTAAATTAAATAATTGCTGAGAATGAATTTCCCCAAGGAACAGGTAAAGGAGCTAATACAATAATTAGTCTTGTTTACAATGGGTTGCAACGATTTCATAATCATGAAAAACATTTAAAAGTAACTTGTGATAATTGCTCAGCACAAAATAAAAATAATCTCTCGTTATACTTTTGGTGTTGGCTTACGTTAGTTGGCATGTACGATATGATTGAGGTAAATTTTATGGTAACTGGACACACGAAATTTATATGCAATGGATATTTTGGTAATATTAAAACACTTTTTCGAAAAACAATTAACAACACAGTAGACAATGTTCAAAAAGTAATTAATAAGTCGACAAAAAATAATACCAATAATGGAATATGTTATAATGATGGTGAAGAATGGGCATATTATGATTTTTCTAAATTTTTAAAACCACATTTTAAAGAGCTACCTGGGATTTTAAAGTATAATCATTTTTTATTTACTTCTAAAGATCCAGGAAAAGTATTATGTCAAGCTAAAGCATATGGCACCTATAGTACATTTAATATTCTAAAAAGTAGATTCGATATTAATGAAGTTCTTGATAAAATTTCTTTAAAACCTTTATCAAAAGAACGCCAAGAATATCTTTACTATGAGATAAGAAAATATGTAGATATAAAATTTCAAGAAATAACTTGTCCAAAGCCGTCGTGGCTTAAATAACCTATTTATTTGGGAAAAATTTTTTTTATTAAATAAAATGTTAGCGTTAAATATCAATATATATATAACGATAACTTAATACATCGTTATGAATTAATTAACTTTTTTTTTAAATAAAAACAGCAATAAAATTATTCTTTACATATAGTATTATGAGAAAGTATCGTTCCCGCCTTTTTGTAGCTGAAAGTAAGAAAATTTTTTTTATATATCGCAATTTATTGATGATCTGATTGTCACTTTTTATTGGATGATCTTGGACCGTCAATCTATTTTTAGAATATGAAATTTTCAAAGAATCGTTTTTTTCAAATTGAAAAATCTCGATAATTTATTATATCAACGTAGGGTAAAAATTGAAATATATGTAGATAGTAACCGGTACTTTAATTTGAATCAAGCAACTCAAAATTTTTAAAAAATCGTTAAAGACCCATTTTCCTAGACTATGTCCCATATGGGACCGTTGCAGTAGAAAGGGCCCAAACTCTCCTAAAAATTAAAATTGAGTTCTTTCAAGATTCGGATTAATCTTGAGGTGGGCTATGTTTTTCAATTATAAATGGAAATTGGTTTGCATAATAAAAAATCAAGATATTTTAAAAAAACTTTTTAGATGACTTGTACATCACGAGATTACCCGATATAGACAACCAATCAAATCGCACAATTTTTGATTAACCCGGATCAGCCCGAAAAAATAAACACTATTTTCTCAAAATTATATATTTCCGAGTTTCGGCCCTTTCGGCCGAAAATTGTATTATCGAAAAACTCAGCTGTACGTCACGCGTTTGCAGGGACAGTGATTTTCTGCGGTGACAAAACCAAATTTATGTGGTGACAAAATTTAAATTATGTGATGTGAACCATATTTGTCAAATTATGCGCGATTCTGCGGTAACTTGACCAAATTATGTGAGATTCTGTGGCGTGTTTACCAAATTTATGTGCGATTTTGTGACATAAATTTTCGGAACTTTCCGGATTTTATTTGCTCATAATTTGAGTTCATTCAAATTCTACGTCGGGAGATACCGGATCTGTAGACTTTGTCTAATAAATTCAGAAATTGCCAAATTATGTGACAATTCTTATAAATTGCCACATTATGTGCTATTCTGCGGTATTACACCAAATTATGTGATATAAGCATATTTATTTGAATTCTGTGGTATTATGTGAAAAACAGAAAATCACTGTCCCTGCGCGTTGGCAGATAAAAAAAAGATACATAAGGGGTCACTTTTCAAGTTTTCACTCATATGCAATACTAGCTACGTTCTCCCTTTTATTTTTTATTTTCCTTAACTATATCGTTTTTTTTGTTCCATCCTTCCCTATGATACGCGTTATTAATTTGACACATTTTTATTACCCGTTCTTGGAGCCTTTTCGATATAATAACTTGGGCCAGAGAGAGGAGAAGCATTTACAAGAACACCACCTGAGTTCTCGACGCGATATATAGGAGTAAACGTGTAAATAAACTGTAAAGGTAGCTATATTTTCACTAGCACTTGAAACAGACCCTTTTACAGGGAGCTGCCTCGGCGTTCGCGCAAAGGCCCACTCTGGAAGGACAATACTGTATTTTACGGTAGTTCTTCTATCGATCTTGGAAGGAGTTTCCTACCGGTAAGGACAACTGATTTAGAAGAAAATTAGTTCCTTCCTTTTCGTAGAGGAAGCTTTGTCTGTGGCGATCCTTTTTACAGGGAGCTGTCTCGGCGTTCGCGCAAAGACACACTCTGGAAGACTACAATCAACTCCCCTCACATTTTCATTTTTTTGTCAATTTTGTTATAGTCCCCCTTATTTTACCCTGTAGTTCTTCTATGATCCTGGAAAGGATTTGTTTGCAAAACCAGATTATGCTTTTAAGATGCACTCCACAGGTATCTAAGGATCTTAGGGTTGGTAATTTTTCGAAACATGATGCATTAGATAGACAATTGCAAATTTTTACTACATTAATGAGCACATGTGAAATGATGCTATTTAATAATTACAATTATTAATTAAAATTTTTTTTTATTAGAAGAATGATATTTCATCTTCAACAGAAACAAACGATCGACCTATTTATTAGTCATAGGATACGCTCTACGTGGTGACTAGGACAAGTAGGCTTTTTTGTTTTTTTTTTTTATACGAAACTAAGTATCTGTAAAAGAAATTTTAAATAAAGAAAATTATTTTCATAGTTCAATTATTAAATGTTTTTAAATGTATCAAGTTTCGTGAAAATAATATGTCAATGTTTTAATGATCTTAATGTTCTTGACTTTAATAATGATAACGCGCGAAAATGATAATATTAAATTTGCGAAAAGTATATCTTCAAAATTTCCCAAATAAATATGAGTTTATTATTATTATTTATACTGTATTAATTTTTTATTAATTCTTTTATTCTTTTTTATCAACCGTTTTATAAAAAAGACGCAAAACTAATCAAACATATTTCAAGCTACATAATAATGTAAATCCCTGGCCTACTTTAAAAATTCTATTAACAATGGACCATTTCTTTAAGACATGAACTCAAAAGATCATGTATAATCGGATCGTAAGGACATATCCCAATGCCTACCAATTATAGGTTCGATATTGTTAATAATCCAAATACTGTAGCAAGTTAATGAGTCAAAAACTATGAAATTATAATATAAAATTGATATAAAACCTCTTGATAATACATGATAGCCTCTTCAAATTCTTCCTTCATATGATAAATGTATAATGCTTTAGTGGCGACATAGAGACTACTTTTGGAAATATGATTCAGCAATATCCAACTCGCTAGGAAGAAAATGATCAAAAATTATGATTAAAAGAATAAAAAATATCGTTTAAAGTTATAATAAGGTATAGATAACTACCCAAGCTGCCTGAACGCATGGCCAAGATTAATCCATATTTTTTCCCATACTTGTGGCCGACATTTTGTTTCCTCTGCTACCTTAAGTGCATTCTTAAAGGAATCAACTGATTGGGCATACCTGATAAAGAATTGTTTTAAGAAGCAATCTTAAATCATTTAATATACTATAATATATTACTTACTTGAGCTTTTGAAAATAAAGCACGCCCAACTCGTTTAATACCAATAGATTACTCTCACAGATTTGGGAGCTTGTCAATAGATATTCTTCAGCAAACAGAAGATTTTTGGTTTGAAGATGTTTCATACCAATGAAAAGAATAGGGAGATGCGAACTAATTATATGATTATAAAAAAAATGTTAATAATAAATCGGTTTTATAGTAAAGCACAGATAAAAACAATACCCTGGATATAATTTTGCTGCTGTAGAATAAGCTGTTATTACTTGATCATTTCTCTGGTTCTATAGCAAAAGTATGTCCAAATCCTACCCACGCTGGCCCGCAATGAGAATCCATAGTACTGTAGTAGATGCCTTGCTAAATATGGATATTTTTAATAACGGAATTAAAATATTGTATTATTTAATATAAAGTTAGAAAAATGTTGTTAAAATGAAATTTTGTTATTCTAAAACTGAAAATTCTACCCACGTAAAATATCTTCTCGCTTCGTCATTCTGATCAATCAGAAAGTTATAGCAACGCCCATGTGATGGCTTTATCCGGGGAGTGTTCAACAAGTTCGTGAGCAAACAAGAATAATTTGTTTTTCTCACGCAACTCGTGGATACACACAATGTGAATAGGAAGACACGCTTGGTTGTACATATCAAGTGCAAGCAATCTTTTTATTAAATTAAAAATATTAAGTAATAAATCTTTACATTAAATATATACTTAATCGTGACTTCAAGGCATTCTTTGAATCGACATTGAGTATATAATTCATCTGCATGACTTAATAATATATCCGCATTGTTTGATAATCGAAATTTCTTCTTGAATTTCTGTTACGTGTTCATACTATTTAACATATAACAAGTATGGTGAAACATACTATATCTGCTAAATAAAAGGTCTAATGATGTTTGGATAGATAGCAAACCTTCTTCAGCAATGATATGTAATTCATTTTGATAAAATATGCTTCTTCATATTCTAATTGTTCATCGAATTTTAATGAATTAACAAAGTCCCATTCTATATATAATTGAAGAGCTTAATCAGGTAAACAAACGTTTAGATACAGTCGGAAAGCACATGTTTACGCGTTGAATTTACCTTCCTTACTTGTCATCATGTGATTTGACTAGTTCATTAAATGCCTACATAAATAGCATTTTTAAATTTATTAATTTAAAAAATAAATTAAATAAAAGACATCGGCACACCTCAAAACATTTAACATCTATTTCCAGCGCTTTTTTTAAACCACTGTTTAGCGTTATCAAGGTCAGACTGTTGAGAGTACGCAACCCCAAGTAGATAGCAAATGGAAGCTTCAAGCTAATATAAGCATGAACAGTAGGAATTATATTTAATGAAACGTATAAAAATTATATATAATTTACAAAGTTATTTATGAAAAGGCTCACACTACCCTCCTTCTGTGTTTTTGTCAACCGAATTATAATCTACAAACAAAATTACACGTTTACATATAAGTTTTAATTCATGTGAATTTATTTTTTTTTACATGTCAACGAACCTCTATCAAGAAATGGATTTTCATCGTCAAGAATATCTAATACTTCTTGGTACTTTTCCATTTTAATCTAAAAATGATATTGTGTAATTAAGTTAGGGTGGTTGGCAAACTAGCTGGCGAGTTGGCAAGCTTGGCAAGACAATAATGGCGAGAATTTTGCCATTATTATTTGGCAAGCTAAAAAAAAAAAAGTTTACCAGCCTAGCTTGCCAACCACCCTAAGTTAAGTGTAAGCAACATTTAACGAGTGCTAGTTTTATCAAAATTAAGACATACATTCTAACGTATTGTGATGGAACATTTGCTGATTAATTCATACTCACGCAACACTTTGCAGCTAGAAATCGACATACAGCGTTCGAATCTATAAGATTCCATATTAATTTTTGAGCACTGACATATTGCCCATGTTATAATGTATTTGCGCCAGCCGTTCAAGTCACCTATTAAAAGAAATATTTTATATCAATGAATTTTTCTAAGACAAATTAAACGTCTTAAATTAAGTATTGTACCTGTCATTGTCATAACTTTATTTCCCCCAAAACACAGCAATTTCATGTAAATTTTTGAAATAGCGTCGCTCCATTGTCGCGCTAAACTAAAAGCACCACTTGAAGAACTTTAATAATTGTTTAAAATTTTTAGATCACGATAATTTATGTTTCACAAATCGTATGATCAGCGAGCTGTATATTGTAATTTGGTATTCATGTATTTGCTCCAAAAATATATAAACCACAAGCACGGTTCGTCGCGCATTAATTCTAGAATAAAGAAAAAAACCTCTACTTCATCCGCGGGATAAAAACAGGCGAAAACAATTCGCTTCATTGGACCGTCGAAGGATGAATCGAAGATCAAAATTTTTGGCACAGATGGAAGAGAATTGTGTTGGAAAGATCCAAAATCGCTCTTATTACCGCAGCATGTAAAGCCGACGGTAAAATTTGGTGGGGATCTGTAAAGATATGGGATTGTATGGGTGTGTACGTATAATTGTTATATCTTAAGTGATAAATAGAAAATTTTATAAGTCATTAATCTGCTTCTTAACTGGGCCCAACTGAATCAAACAGGTCACCCGGGCTATTCAAATGAACCGTTTTGCAACCTGGTAATAATTTTTAAACAGACAGAAGCTTAAATTTTATAAAAGTTCATTCTTTACATATGATTATCTATTTAAAAAAAAAAATAAAAAAAAAATTAAAAAGAAATATAAATTAACATCGTGAGTATAATAATAGTCTGAATTAGCGAATTAAGTCAAATAAAATCTAGACCTACAAACCCTAGTCATTACATGTACTAAATCAATGAATCGACAGAATCAAATTCGAAAAAATATTTAATAATTTATTATTTAAAGGAAAACATAATGCAGTAAAGCATTTTAACAAACAGTATTATAGCAGATAGTATTTCTGCATTACGGCATTACAACATTACGATTACTGCATTACGGCATTGCTACATTACGATTATTACGGCATTACGGCGCTCAGTAATTACAGCAAAAAATACGGCAGTGCCGTAACCGTATTAATTTGTAAAATTAATTCCACCAACTATAGTACATTGCAATAAAAAAGAAATAAATGGCTAGACTATTTCTACTAATTTAATCTTGATACAAAGATAAAAAAAGAATGCTTTATCTCATTCATCTAAATTGAGAAGTGATGAGAGCCGGGAGGGTCTCTTTTCAAATCTTGAGCCATTAAAGGATTTCACTATTCGATTAGCCAGCAACTAAATTTTTAATTAATATGCAAAGTTAGCAAATTTTTGACGCATACAACGCAAAACCTTGCAACAACACTTACCGTTCTTTTGTTGGATCTACAACTAAGCGTAATTCAGATAGACAATGTTTTTCCGGAAGTAAGAGAATTATTGTTCTATTGTCTACTGTCCCTGGAAATTTCATTGATCCAGCACATCGTATAAGCTCCAACACTTCTTCAACTTCAACTAAGCACTTCTGAACTTTATTAACGCAATCCCGAATAGCTGCCTACCATAAAGAGTTCAAAGGCAGTTTGAAGTACGTTTTCATTAGTTCTTCTTAGCGATCTTAATTGCTTTCCTGCAAAATATTCCAAGAAGATAGTTTTGAATGGGGTGCTATCTCCTTTTAGTATACTTTTATACATGAAATATTTTGCTTTTTCTGATCGATCTATTTGATTATCATGAATCTGCATAAAAAAAAAACATAAAAATTAATACATAATTAAATGAGAGCGTCATCGCGTTCAGACGAAAATGGCCTAAATTGATATTAGCAATGAATATCAATATTTGCTTATAATATAAATAAAAAAATCATATTTACCACTGTAATCAAGGTAATACAAATGAAGGCGTAGTCTGAAACTCTGTCCACCAAAGATGAACAGCCTCTTTGGTAAACGCCTACGATTTTTGGATTCATTTTCTACTTTTAGCGTCAGAATTCTCCGTATCCTGCTTCACAGCAGGCTTTGAACCTTCAGTGGCCTACCATAATATTGTGGACACTTTTGGAATTTTAATTGCTCAAAACCGGGTAAGTAAACGCTGCACGAAATTCATATCACGTGTTCGGTAGATCATAAGGCACAACATACTAAAATTTCACATGATTTTATTCACTCACGCAGGAGTTATGCACAAGACAAGCCAAATTACTATTTTCGAATTATTGCGAAAATCGATTTTTGAAAATTTTCAAAAAATTTCCTTTTTAAAAAAAAATTCATAAAAAATTTAATTTTTATTAAAATCGGCTCAAATTTCGCCAGAACGTCACGTGATACCTATGCAACATTACGCAAAATAAAAAAGGTATATTTATTTAATACAGATTAGCAGAATTGGGCAAAACAATAGATAATCTTTTTTTTTTCACGAATAATGGGAAGCAAGAAAGACTTAACCGAAGCACAAAGAAGCGCCATAGTTTATGGCCATTTAAGAGGTGATTCCGTTCGTACCATTGCGGCCTTTGTTGGCTGTGGAAAGTCAGCCGTGTGGAACACAATAAATGAATACCGTGGCTCGGGCACCTGTGCGGTGCAAAAAAAAAAAAACCCACTGGATGTCCTCCTGATTTCGCTCAAACCGACCGGGACAACCTGAAGAGTTTAGTTGTTAACGGTAACCGCCGCCTAAATCTCAAACAAATTACAAACCTTTTTAACATTCAAAATGAAAAAACATTTTCTTTGAGTACTATACGTCGTGCTTTGCACAAATCAAACCTGATGTCATGTGTCGCCACTCCAAAACCGTTGATTTCGCCCGAGAATGCAGAAAAAAGGTTAGCTTGGGCTCTTGAACATAGAGGTTGGTCTTTAGAGAATTTCAAGCGTGTACTATGGTCTGATGAAACTACCGTTCGTATTTTCCAAGGGTTTCGCGGTCTTGTCTGGCGTGAAATGCACGAAAAATGGAAACAGGATTGTGTGGGACCCACTGTTAAGCGTAGTCCAGGCCGTATGTATTGGGGCTGTTTTTCTTGGTACGGGGTCGGTCCTCTTGTCCCTCTGAAGTCGTCTGTAACTGGAAAGTCACATGCTATAATTCTCCGTAAGTATGTTCGTCCCGCGGTAGAAAATTTTCCAGGAAAAGAGAATCGTGGTCGTCCAATTTTTCAACAAGATAATGCCAAACCCCACTTTGCTAAGCCAGCAAAGGAAGCTATTAAAGAAACTCGAATACGTGTGATGGAGTGGCCCCCACAGAGCCCCGACTTAAACCCAATCGAGAATTTGTGGAGTGAAGTGAAAAGGTCCGTAAGTCGCAAAACGAAGCCGGGTAATCTCAAGGAGTTGGATGTGATCGTCAAAAAATCGTGGCGCGAGATCCCACCCGAGTTGTGTCAGCAGATGGTCGTCAGCATGCTTGATCGGGTTGTTGATTGCATTGAAGCCAGAGGAGGGTCCCTAAAATATTAAAATATAGTTAGTTTTTTTTTTTTTTTAAAAAAAAAAAATTTGTAAAAAACAAAAATTTTAAATTTTAAGTTTTCGCAATAATAAAAAAACCAAGTTCGGGGTTTTTTTTGCATAATTTCTGCGCAAGTAAATAAAATCACATGAAATTTTAGTATGTTGTGCCTTATGATCTAACGAACACGTGATATGAATTTCGTGCAGCGTTTACTTACCCGGTTTTGAGAAATTAAAATTCCAAAAGTGTCCACAATATTATGGTAGACCACTGTTCTACGTAAGCAAGTTGAAATTTGTCTGCGTTGTTTGTATATCCCACGCCATCTGCACACTCATTATAGGTATGATTTTTTGACAGCTTCGTCTTGAGGCAGTTTATTCATCTATATATAAAAAAAGTACATGGTTATTAAACTAATATCATATACTATGCAACATTAATATTTCAAATTTTCTTATTTTATAGATTATAAATATTAAAAATTTTTACCTGGTTTTTTTCACGTGTAATTAAAAACATTAGAAATGAAAGGGATCCGTTGAGCATTTCCCAGAATCTCTCCGTACTCGTAGTGTATATTCGCTACATACTATAATGCACAATCTAGAAATGGATGCCCGAACACGTTAAGATGCGGTTGTTCAATTGTAAAAATGTTTTGAAGAGGGTTTTGAGTTCTAAGTGAAAATGCTTTCATGCTACCAAAAGAAATATGGTTAGTACATGAAGATAATGACTACATACAACTGTGGTAGCGTATGACGTAATATTCATACTAATGCAGTAATTAGATCGGTTTGCTCTGGGGACCGCAAGTCATCAATTTTAACTTGCCACTCATTGTCGGAAATATCTTGTGAAAAGAATTCTGTCAGGAACTTGTGCACGTCATCAGGAATCAACGATTTCATTATCTCGTCCATCTCGAATAAATATTGTATTGCTATCGATCTTTGGAGACTTTTAAGCAAGGATGAACCTAAGCGGAGATCAATGCATTCTTCATCCGGGTATTGCTCCTTATATAGGGTTTTTGCCTTCTACAGCACTGGAAAATTTTTAAGTAAATAGTAAATAAAGATTGTGTAACAAAAACAACCAAATTCGATATACGCACTACTCTAGCTAATATTACATCAAACTAAGATATAATATGCATTCTTACTGCTCATAGTTTAGCTTTTCCACATAACGACCGGATGATAATTTCCACATTTTATTTTTATCGATAGGTTAACTGGCTGGGCTAAGAGCCAGGAATAATTTTATTATAAGATGGAAAACTAATTAGTGGTTTTTTATGAAAAATCGTAAAAAGCGCAATTTTTACGTTACACCTGATCCTAAAATTCAATTGGTTTGCGCCTAGTTTGCGCCACGAAAAGTCACATGACCGGAAAATTTTTTGTGGGTGAGCTACGTAGGTTCTTGGAATCATGTCGATCATGTGCCTGATGTCATGTGGTCCCGTGGTTTACCATACCTTGGGAGTTCAACCGTAAAGACTGAGGTCAAACAGATGAGTACGCTTCAACGCTTTTTTACAATCGACATTCGTGGCATATACTTTTTTGACCTTTTGCTTACATTTATAGGTTTAACTTACGATAAATTGTCGGGCCAGCAAAAAATATAAAAGCATAGTCGTATTAAGTTAAAGATCTGATGTCATTTATCTGAACAAGGATGGATACGATTCATCTGGATAGGCGGGGACGTTATTGTCCGACCGTAAAGACTGATGTCGACCAGATAAATACGCTTCAATGCTTTCTATGCTTTTTTCAATTATCATATTCATTGTATATACTTTTTTGACCTTTTGCTGTACATTTATAAGTTTAACTTACGATACTCAAATTGTCGGGCCGGCAAAAAAAAATCAAAAGCATAGTTGGTTTACTCGTATTAAGTTGAAGGTCTGAGATCATTCATCTGGATAAGGATGGATATGATTCATCTGAATAGGCGGAGATGTTATTACCATACCATATCTTGGGAGTCCGACCGTAAAGACTGAGGTCGACCAGATGGATATGCTTCAACGCTTTCTATGCTTTTTTCAATCATGATATTCATTGTATATACTTTTTTGACCTTTTGCTATACATTTATAGGTTTAGCTTACGATACTCAAATTGTCGGGCCGGCAAAAAAAACATTAAAAGCATAGTTGGTTTACTCGTATTAAGTTGAAGGTCTGAGGTCATTCATCTGAATAAGAATGGATATGATTCATCTGGATAGGCGGGGACGTTATTACCATACCATACCTTGGGAGTCTGACCGTAAAGACTGAGGTCGACCAGATGGATATGCTTCAATGCTTTCTATGCTTTTTTTCAAACATGATATTCATTGTATATACTTTTTTGACCTTTTGCTATACATTTATAGGTTTAACTTACGATACTCAAATTGTCGGGCCGGCAAAAAAAACATTAAAAGCATAGTTGGTTTACTCGTATTAAGTTGAAGGTTTGAGGTTATTTATCTGGATAAGGATGGATATGATTTATCTGGATAGGCGGGAACGTTATTACCATACCATACTTTGGGAGTCCGACCGTAAAGACTGAGGTCGACCAGATGGATACGCTTCAACACTTTCTATGCTTTTTTTTAATCATGACATTCATGGCATATACTTTTTTGACCTTTTGCTATATATTTACAAAAAACAATTAAAGGCATAGCTGGTTTACTTGTATTAAGTTGAAGGTCTAAGGTCATTCATCTGGATAAGGATGGATACAATTCATCTGAATAGGCGGGGACGTTATTAACATACCATACCTTGGGAGTCCAACCGTAAAGACTGAGGTCAACCAGATGGATATGCTTCAACGCTTTCTATGCTTTTTTTCAAATCATGATATTCATTGTATATACTTTTTTGACCTTTTGCTATACATTTATAAGTTTAACTTACGATACTCAAATTGTCGGGCTGGCAAAAAAAACATTAAAAGCATAGTTGGTTTACTCGTATTAAGTTGAAGGTCTGAGGTCATTCATCTAGATAAGGATGGATATGATTTATCTGGATAGGCGGGGACGTTATTACCATACCATACCTTGGAAGTCCGACTGTAAGACTGAGGTCGACCAGATGGATACGCTTTAACGCTTTCTATGCTTTTTTTCAATCATGACATTCATGGCATATACTTTTTTGACCTTTTGCTGTACATTTATAGGTTTAACTTGTGATACTCAAATTGTCGGCCTGACAAAAAACAATTAAAGGCATAGCTGGTTTACTCATATTAAGTTGAAGGTCTGAGGTCATTCATCTGGATAAGGATGGATATGATTCATCTGGATAGGCGGGGTCGTTATTACTATACCATACCTTGGGAGTCCGACCGTAAAGACTGATGTCGACCAAATGGATACGCTTCAACGCTTTCTATGCTTTTTTTCAATCATGACATTCATGGCATATGCTTTTTTTGACCTTTTGCTGTACATTTATAGATTTAACTTGTGATACTCAAATTGTCGGTCCGACAAAAAACAATTAAAGGCATAGCTGGTTTACTCGTATTAAGTTGAAGGTCTGAGGTCATTCATCTGAATAAGGATGGATACGATTCATCTGGATAGGCGGAGACGTTATTACTATACCATACCTTGGGAGTCCGACCGTAAAGACTGAGGTCGACCAGATGGATACGCTTCAACGCTTTCTATGCTTTTTTTCAATCATGATATTCATTGTATATACTTTTTTGACCTTTTGCTATACATTTATAGGTTTAACTTACGATACTCAAATTGTCGGGCCGGCAAAAAAAACATTAAAAGCATAGTTGGTTTACTCGTATTAAGTTGAAGGTTTGAGGTTATTTATCTGGATAAGGATGGATATGATTTATCTGGATAGGCGGGAACGTTATTACCATACCATACTTTGGGAGTCCGACCGTAAAGACTGAGGTCGACCAGATGGATACGCTTCAACACTTTCTATGCTTTTTTTTAATCATGACATTCATGGCATATACTTTTTTGACCTTTTGCTATATATTTACAAAAAACAATTAAAGGCATAGCTGGTTTACTTGTATTAAGTTGAAGGTCTAAGGTCATTCATCTGGATAAGGATGGATACAATTCATCTGAATAGGCGGGGACGTTATTAACATACCATACCTTGGGAGTCCAACCGTAAAGACTGAGGTCAACCAGATGGATATGCTTCAACGCTTTCTATGCTTTTTTTCAAATCATGATATTCATTGTATATACTTTTTTGACCTTTTGCTATACATTTATAAGTTTAACTTACGATACTCAAATTGTCGGGCCGGCAAAAAAAACATTAAAAGCATAGTTGGTTTACTCGTATTAAGTTGAAGGTCTGAGGTCATTCATCTGGATAAGGATGGATACGATTCATCTGGATAGGTGGGAACGTTATTACTATACCATACCTTGGGAGTCCGACCGTAAAGACTGAGGTCGACCAGATGGATACGTTTCAACGCTTTCTATGCTTTTTTTGATCTTTTGCTGTACATATAGGTTTCACTTATGATACTCAAATTGTCGGGCTGGCAAAAAAAATTAAAGGCATAGTTGGTTTACTTATTAAGTTGAGAAGGTCTGAGGTCATTCATCTGGATAAGGATGGATACGATTCACTTATGATACTCATATAATGCTCTATGTCTCACAGGGAGTATCTTTTGGAGTATCTTTCATTTGCTATCTTAATTAATATTACTTCAATGAGTGAACTTTATTACAGTATTATTTTTTTTCAGATACATAACGAAATAGAAAAATAAAAAATATTATCCCTCTCGTTCTACATATCCCACGGCCAAATTTTTTCCCAAGAACAAATTGTGGCCGTTTTTATTATGAGTACAGTGATTCAAAATAGTAAAACTGAGTAGTGGGGAAGGAATCCTTTCTCATATATTACATTATAAAAAATATAATAAAGATTTTACTTCCAACTTTTAAACATGTGTGCGTATTTATGTATATGTACATTCTCAATATAAATTTTGTGTTCGTTTTATCGATAAAAAATAATTTGCCTACCGGTATATAATAAAAAAAATTAAGTGTCAAATTTCTTAGCAATGTGAGAAAGCAAAGAAATAATTTGATGCTGATATTCACAAATGGCTAGGATCTGCGTGCTCCTCTATCTTTGATAGCATCATACATTTCATTCGCTTCTCTAGCTTCTCGATCATGTATGCCATTTATAGAGTCACAGGTAAATAATCACGGATTCGTATTATTTCACCGACAATCACTCTACAGACATAACACTACACCGACAACCATTTTACCGACAAGCTTTTTTTACTAACAAATAACTCGCCGACACTTGATTTGCTGACAAGCATGTTTTCACCGACACGTTGATTTTACCGACACACACTTCACCGACAGTTAATTTTACTGACAAAATCAACTTACCGACAAGCTTATTTTACCGAAAATAGAATTTACCGACAAGATTATTCTACCGACAATACAATTCACCAACAAACAATTCGCCGACAAACAATTCGCCAGATGCCTTAAATATCACGGTCGATGCTGAAGTTATAGGGTCTTGATTTGAAACTATAAGCCCTGCTAAAATCCACATATACTCTATAAATATGAAATCTATACCCAAACCCTACCCTAACTTTATAAGACAAAGACGAAAAAAAACATTCAAAGAAAATTTTAAAATTTTAGATCAAAATAGGTCATAACTTTAGCATCAGCCGTGACAATAATTATTATTATCGTCATTACTGCTGATTTCAAAATTAGTGGGACAACGTGAAAATTTTTGTTGATCCACAGTAAATTTTCAGTAATTTCATTTACCGAAAATTTTATAGTCTTTCGATAATATAATTTTGCCCGAAATTATTTTCACGGTATTGATTGTTTTGATTTTCGGACTGATCCGGGATGTTTTGTTACAAAACATTCCGGATCAGTCCAAAAATCAAAACAAACAATACCGTGAAAATAATTTCGGGCAAAATTATATTATCGAAAGACTATAAAATTTTCGGTAAATGAAATTACTGAAAATTTACTGCAGATCAACAAAAATTTTCACGTTGTCCCACTAATTTTGAAATCAGCAGTAATAAATTGCATAATACGTAATTATTTTTAGTAGTTTATTACATTGTTGTGGTCTCATATGTCAACAAGTTGTATTGTCAACAATTGTATTGTCAGCAAATCGTATTGTCAACAAATTGTATTGTCGGTAGAATAAGCTTGTCAGTATATTCTATTTTCGGTAAAATGAGCTTGTTGGTAAGTTGATTTTGTCAGTAAATGTAACTGTTGGTGAAGTGTGTATCGGTAAAATCAACTTGTCGGTGAAAAGGAACTTGTAGGTAAATCAAGTGTCAGCGAATTTTGTGTTGGTAAAAAAAGCTTGTCGGTAAAATGGTAGTCGATGTAGGTTGATATCTGTGAAGTGATTGTTGGTGATTTGATTGCCACCCAATAAAATAATCACCAGAATCAAGTCATATAAGAAACACAGGATCGGAAAGCATGAATGATTGATTGATTATTTAATACGATATCAAATTAATTAACTATTGTGTAATAAATTCTAGGTCCATCAAGTATATAAGGAACGTACAAAAGAAGAAAAAGTTAGTCTTGGCCGTTCAAATTAACAAAAAAAAGAAAAAAAACAAAGTTGTAATGTATTTGTCATAACTCTTATGTGCAACATATCAGCGGATCGGCATAATTGGGTAAATCGACCAATCATGATCGAGGATTATCAAAAAAATTTTACACGAAAATTTATTATAGAGCGAATTTTCACAAAAACGGCTTTTTAATCAGCAGCTTAGCATTTATAATTAAGTACGTAGAACATTATGAAATTCATGTATTTAATTATAAGCCAAAAGTAGGTTAAAAAGGTCAATTTTTTGAAAATAAGCTTCCAAATTTACTCTTGATAGTTACCAACCCATTTAACAATGCCCAACCCATCCTAAAATGCCCGAGTATTTCAACAAATAGTAAAAGTACTTCTTTCTACAGCTTGGCATAGCTCTTTTATTGAGTTTTTTTGGGTTTTTAACTTGTCTAGACGTCAAAGAAGCCGTTGTAACAAGTGCTTCATTTGTTAGTTTTCAACATCACTTAGAAGCAACTTTTCATATAACAGTTTATTGAAAAAAGGCCCAATTATGCTGATATGCTGATATGAGGAAGGGCACATTAGGACCAGAAAACATGTTTGTGGTTAGTGGTGACTGTGACAGAAGAACCTGGGTACTTTGTCTGCATACTTGGGAAGTTGTTGCATATTCCCGGCATATATAAAAGGAGCTGCACAATACTTCAGTTCAAGCCAAATTTCCGATCAAATCAATCCTTCACTACACTAGGGATTGAAACCGTTTAACCGTTTAAATATTGCTCTATTAGTTCCGGGCAGAATTATGTTGGTCATGGGCCGGAATTATTTTAATGCCGGCCAAATTAAACGGTTAAACGGTTAAACGATTAAACGATTAAGAAAAATTTTAGGCGGTTCCAATCCCTACACTACACTAACCTTTTCCCTTTTCTTCGCTCGTATCAAACTTACAAATATCTAACCCACCCCTCCCCCTTCACCCTTCACTTATATAATCATTACACGATTACTTAATCAAAAGATTAAATATATAATACCAACTCTATGAACACTGTGCTTATTCCTCAATAATTTAAATTAACATACTAATTTAATCACTAACCTTCTTAATTACCCAAATTTCTACTACTACTAATAACCTATCTTTTCGACCTCACTTTTTTTCCTCTTATACAAACCTTACAACTTCCTACCTCTTTTTCCATCTCTTAGGTTGTTCTCAAGTACCTCGCTCTATGACCAATAAAATGATCTGATTGGTTGAAAAATGAATCATGTTTAAATCATTTCGATCAAAAAAACCTGGAGCTAGCAACCTTTTTTTTCATAGAGTTACTCTGATTGGCTAAAATTCAAAATCCGCATTTTGCACAATGAACTTCCGGCAAAATCATTATAAAGATCATTTCAATTAAATTCGATTGATCGAAATGATTGAGCAGCATCTCGATCACTAGCAAATCTCATTGAGGGAGCTGCTTGAGAACAACCTTAAACTACAACCCTCCCTCTCAACTCTCATTTGCCTGACTAATAATTTACTCACCGCATCTGCATCATGTGCGACTCAAACCTACATAATACATCAAACACTCCAATAGACGTGTATTTCCAATTATTAATCATTCAGTACCGAGGTCCAATAGAAAACCTTTTTTTTTGATTATTGTACGCGAAAATAACATGTGTGTAGTGGTTGAGGGTTTAGAGCATTACAGAGTGAGCTCAAAAGAAATGCTTAAATCCAAACGAGAGTAATGAACGAATGAATAAACGAAAAGAACGAAAGCAAGCATGTTAGAAAGGAACAAGGAATATTGGACAAGGCAGTTGCACGAAAATATTACTGGTTTACCGCGATAACTTTTGTTTTTTTTTTGTTTTACGTGATACGCGTGCGGACAGACAAAAAAAATTTCCAATCTACACTTTTTGATTTAATTTCTATATGATTTACAAAGATACATCAAGAAAGATCATTTTTTGATCAAATGCATCAAAAAATGTAACTTTTATTATACCTTGCCTAGACACTTTTGATCTGTCACTACGCTCTGGACAATAAAGATGAAGTATTTTCGTTTCTTTTATTCCAGATTCTGCTATTAGTATTATTGGTGGTTTATATAAACGGGTAGAAGAAGGTGAATGGATGGGTGACTGTGAAAATGAAATAGAAACACTCGAGAGCTTCGTATTTCTACAGAAATGACAAGAAACTATCAAAAATCCGTAATTTTGGAACTGGTACTCTTTTAAGACACTCTCTATTGGCATTGAATGCTTTTAAGGTTGATGTATTATCATGGGTGATGGCATCTTCAGCCCTGAAGACGTGGAAGCTAAAACAGTAATTGCATTATCTCCACGAAGCATAAGGAGAGAAGAATGTAAAAATTTGGACACTCTTTTACTTCAAGGAACAGAAAAAGAAATGTGGAATTATATAGTGAATAAATTAAATGAGATACAGGTTAATGAGCTTGGGTATGACCATCTATTGTGCTCGGGATATTAGATGACAGCTCAGAGCCTTTTACAAAATGCATTTGTATGAGGTTATAGCAAACTGGTTTACTGTTCTTACGATTATTACGATTATGCAACAATCTCAAACACCTGAGAATTGACGAAATTTTCAGGGTTCCAATAACTTTTGACATTTTATCGATGGATTTATGAACATACCTGGAGATTCCGTGGAAAAGATAACAAATTTCCAAGTACTGAAGTAAAAAATACTTGATACCTTCAAATCAAATACTGTACTTTAGAATCTTTGCGAAGATTTTGTTCGTAATGAAGATTAGATTGTTATCTGAAAAGATATCAATGCATTATATTTATTATATTTTTGAAAATAAGGTGATCAGGCTAGTGTAATAAGAAAAACGATGTTAAAAGGCGCAAAGGTCCGAAGTCGGATTAAAGTCGAAATTGTCCTAATTCTCCAGGACCAAGACGAACTTCTTGCAACGAAGAAAATTTCGAAATATTTTCCCTTTACGCTTCCCTTTAGTCAAACAACATAGAGATCATAAGTTGGCAAAATTTTTTAAAGACTCTATTGATGTAACAAGAAAGAATTAAAATTTAAAGCACAATAATTGAAATGTTATTAATTGTATTTTAAAATTTTTAATGTTATAAAAGTTTTAAGCGGGATTCAATAAAATTCTATTTTTCGTGAACGGAAATTTTTTAATACAAAAATTACTTTTTTAAAAATGACCCGGCAATCCAGCTTTTAATTTTATTTTTAAAAAATTTTACACATAAAAAAAAATCATCCGGCTAGTAAAACGTTAAAATTTCCTTAAAAATTTTGAAATTTGAATAGCGAATATATAGTGTCTATAAGATGAAAAACTAAAGAATTTATATTATATATATAATAAAGATCAGAATACATCCTCTGTTGTACAAAGCAGGTTTGGGAGTACATAGATGCATGTCTTTAAGAAACCCCTCGATATGGTAATTAACATTGTGTAATGTCAAATAACGTTAATTGTTGCGTAAATCATCAGTCACGTTTTACAAGCCCGAGCTTGAACTTAATATTAAAGCCATTTTTCTAATAAAATAGCAGTATCGGTATGGGACGTTTTACACCATCACCATCTGTTTTCAATACAACCAGTGAAATAGATGAATACATTTTGCAAACCATCGGTACTGATGTATCACCAGATCGCATTCAATACTCATGGTTTTCAATCGCAAATTTGTATTTTAAGGTTGGAAATTATTCCAAGACCGAAAAATATTTACTCGAACTTTTAAGACTACGATCTTACGATTACGAGGTAAAAATTTGTAACTAGCTTTGATTTCCAAGCTTATTTATTTAAACAAGTAATAATAACATTCATACTTAGGCAAATGATCTACTTGGTACCGTTTACAGAAGGGAAGGCAAGCTCGAGGCCGCTTTAGAATTTTATGAAAGGTAAACCAAGTTTATTATTGCTATCTTTTTACTTGACAGTTTATTTATTTACTTTTTTTTTTTTTTTTTTGTTTAGAGCTTTGATTAGCGATAATGTACTTCAACATCGTGCATTAGACGGTAATTTTATCAAATAATTTCAAGGCTTATTTTTCGTTTCTTAATTATGTTAGTACATAATAAATTCTTTTTATAAAAAAAGTTGCTGAACTATGCATACTATTAGCAAGAAAGGCAAAAGATGAAACAGAAGTAAAAAAATTTACTGATAAATCCTTATTTTGGATTGAAAGGTTTGTCACTTAATTATTTATAATTTATATACATCACATTATTTAATTACACTATTTTTTTAAATAGAACTCGTCAAGTGAATAAAAAATATATTCCTCGAGCTGTACAACTATTGTATAAAACATATGCAATAATAATTCGACATGCAGAAAGGCAATCTGATAGACGTGGTTGCTTAAAACATCGTGATGGAAGTACACCAGGTACATTATTGTACCTTAAAGGACTTACTTGATTATTTTTTTTTTCATCCAATTAATTTGTTGACACTGGAAAAAAATTTGCTTAGCGGCTAGTATTCAGTGGATTGATGATACAGTAAAAAACTTGTTAACGGTTGAAGATACTTTTATCGATCCTGCATTTCATATAATTTTATCTAAAGCATTATTGAAACAACTTGATCATCAACGGTAAAGTTTATAACGGATATATAAGCAAAAAAAAAAAATTTTTTTTTTTTTGAGATATTAACCAGATAATTAAGACATATACATTCAATATATTTAAGTGTATGGAAACATGTATTACAACGACGTTATAATTTCGTTGATAGTTTAGAGTGGAATCTCTTTGTCAAGACTACTTTTCCAAAATTAAGGAAATTAGCCACAGTTGAGCTGTTACACGAATCAACAGAATTAATATTTTTTGCTTGTGATAATGTTGTCAGATTATCATTAAAATTAAAGTAGGTATAATTTATTATATTATATTACTTTTTTAATAAATATTTAAATTTCAACTAAATTTAATAGTATTCCTCTAGACAACGAGACGAATCTGGTAAACTTGTGAAAGAATTTTCGGATATTATAAAGACATGGGAAACACCTCCATCGCAAAATCATCAAGCAGTTGAAAAATGGACACGTTATCGACAGGTTTATTTTTAATTTTATACGATCTTTTAAAAGAATATAAAATATTATAAAAATATTATAATTTTTTTTTAATATTATAATTTTTTTTGATTTAGGAATATCAATCTCGAAGTTTACGACATGATGGATATTTTCAACTTAAACTTGCATCTTCTGACCTGAGTAATTTCAAGTTTCTGACTTCTAAGACAGTGCAGAAAAATCACGAACATCTTTGTGCTGCCTATTTAAAATTTAAAACATGTTTAAATTTTCGTCGTGAGACTTTTCGTGATCCTAATCGACCTATCACCCATTTTATTTATCTTATGTGTCAACGAATAAGTGAAGTCTCTCATCAATTATTGGTTCTATTGCATTGTTTTGATTATGCTTGGTTAAATAAAAGTGATTCCGCAACGCATGTATTAAAACAATGTACCCAATATGAAGAAGATGTTAGACAAAACTTTGTTTTACCTAGTTATGATCGTCTCCTTAAAGAGTTGGATCAAAATATTGGTAATAATCGTCTGACAGAATTAAGTACTCTGAAATGGTTCGTACGAATGGCATATCAAATTGATAAGATAGCATTATGTGCTCCATATGACTTGGATCGGTAAGGACTTTACATTCAAAAAAAAAATATATATATATATATATTTATTTATTTTAAGTACATATAAACTTATAAAATAATTTTCATTACAGTTTTTTGCCAGTTTCTGCTTGGTATATGGAAAGTGGTGTATTACGAGAATGGTTACAATGTATCTTTCCGAGATTACAAGAGTATCCTGAGGTCCATAATTTGTGTGTATATTTTATTGGGGGGGGTTTTTTTTTATTAATATTAACGAATGTAATAATTAACTACTAGAATCCGGAATCCGAAGAACACCACGATACACCATCATCATCATCAATTAAAACTTTAACATCGTTATTTGGAAATATACCATCACGGAATCAAATGGGAACTAGATTGAGTTGTTTTTTGTCAAAACAAGAATCAAAAATAAAAAAAAATCTGATTGTTGAGACACCAACTTTGATAGATATTGAACTTTTTCTTTTAATTTTACTCATTCAAAGGCATTACCATTGTGTTGAAAATCATGGGGCGGAATCTTTAGGTCAAATATTATACCTATCGTCACAGGAACGTTGGAACCCACGTGAAAGTCAAAGAAAATTTTGGAGAACATTGTTATCGTGGTATGGAAAGGTATGTCAAATATACATACATATACATACATATATACATATATATATATCATTAAATACTTATTTATTTGAGCTGAAAAAAAATTTTTTGATTTTTATTAATAGAATGATCCAGATAAACGAATATATACAAGTGATTTAATGTCTAACGAAGAGTTCTCTCAATGTATCCAAGAGATTAGAGGTGATATCGACCTACATGACTATTGCGATGATGATCAGACTGAGATGGAGACCCTTGTATTATGATATTACTACATGAATTTAATCTGAGAATCAAAACTCGAAAACATATCCCGTTTTTAGCTTTTGTTAATAGTGTCAAACTCAAAAAAAACCAACCAAATTTGTTAAATCATGGTTATAAATTAATAAAATTTTGTTAGTTTCATTTTCAGATTAAGAAAGTGATTTAATGACTAGAAAAGGTTACATTGATATGTTATGTTAGGTCTAATAGTTGTATTGAATATGTACACATTAAGTGAAATCAAGGTTTCCTTCCTACCGTAATAGGTTCAATAAAGTTGGAAGTTTGCAAACTTTTAAAAGTTGTAATTTTTTGCCTTAATGAGTGTAATAGCCGTAAACGGTATTGTAATAGATGTAATAGTTCTAATAGGTGTAATAGTTCTAATAGGTGTAATAGTTCTAATAGGTGTAATAGTTCTAATAGGTGTAATAGTTCTAATAGGTGTAATAGTTCTAATAGTGTAATGGCTGTAATATATGTAAAGAATCTACGTAGTTAAATCAGATTAATTGCTTATAATTACAGATAAATAGTCACAAACTGATCAAAAAATAAGGCATTATTTAGTTTCAAAAAATCTGCAGAGACGAGAAAATATTAGTGTTAGCTAACAATAAAATATTATAGAATTTTGCAAATATGGTAATGCCTATGAAATTACTGCATTTAGTAATCAGCAAGATGGAATTGGATTATGAATCACTAATACGTGCACACTAATATATCAAGGTATTGAAATTAGATAAATATATAATGCATTTATTTATTAGCTTATTTGGGAAGTTTATAATTATTTATAAATAAAATAATATATATACTTATATATAGTAAGATTTGTTTATTAAATTTTTATTCATAATTGATCTGGGCGTAATAAGTAATTAAAACTCTTCATATTATAGCTAAACCGGGTTTAGCTAGACAATAATTTTAATTTTTAAATTAGACAACTCTAACCAGTTCTAGACATTATCGGGGAAAACTTTATTAATTAAAATCCTACATTTTTGATTGGTCAGACTTTTGTTGCACGTAAAAAAAAGAGAAATAAAAAAAATCTAGTCTTAATTTTAAAAGTCTAGGAGCAATTATCCCGAACAGTCCCGGACATAATGTTCCTATCTCATGTTTTAAACCAAGATAAAATTCTAAACCCCAATTTTGCATTAAGGGACCTTTTTTTAAAATATAAATTTTTTTTAAAAAAAATCATTTTTATAACAAATTTTAGGGCCAATTTGCTTTGAATTTGATATGATTTAAGAAATAGTATTTTTTTATTATTAATTTTTATAGAAAATTATATACTGTATACCAGATTATAATAAAAAAAAATTTTTTTTAGGCTAATTGGTCTAAATTAGAATTAGAAATAAAATTAAAAAAAAAAGGTATTTTAATTTATTAAATCAAATAATTCATAATGAATTATATACTGTAACAATTTTAAAAATTTACAACAAAAAAATAATAATAATTATTTGTTAAAAAAAAAAGAAACCATTATACCAGGGATGGTAAATGACCTGGCCATTTGCCAATTTTTCAAATGACCTCAAATGACCTCAAAATGACCGTTCATTTGAGGTCATTCATCATTTGGACCAAATGACTATGGTCATTTGGTCATTTTGCAAAGAGTTGACATCCTACCGATCACGAAAAAATTTGTATATAATGCATGTTTTAAATAATACATATGTTCGCAATTCATTACATCTATATCATTTTTAACAATCGGTAAATTATTATTCGCAAACTTTTTTTTTTTTAAAAAAAAAAGTAAATACATTATTTTTTTGTCTCGTGTTTTTTTTTTAATCACTTCATACCTGATCTTATGATTCTTAGAATGTCGTTTTACAATCGGTCTGGAAATGACCTAGTCATTTAACCAAAATACAAATGTCATTTTTATCATGTGTAATTAGATACTGTAGCATCTAGCAACGTTTTATTTTACCAAGAACAAAACTCAAAATTTGATTGGCTAAAAGTATTAGATAATCGATTAACCAGACCTTCTTAAGTCATTTAGGCCAATGACTGGGTCATTTAAAGTCATTTACCATCCTGCCATATACTATATTTTTTAAAAATTGTTAATATTTGAAAACATAACTTACCATAACTGCATATATATATTATAATATAACTATTATACGTATATAATTTGTAAATTATATTCTAACCAACCAAATAATACCTTGCCGATTATTAGTCATCGAAAATTTCTGGTATGTTTTTTAAAAATTGTATCTTAGCAGTTAACGAATATTTAGAATATTGCAAAAAATGTATTTTTTTTTTTGCGAAATTCCGTTACAATTTTGGGATGTCTTTAAATGATTCGTGCTATAATAAAGCCTTGGCTAATTATTGTGTTATATTATAGCTAAATATTTCAAAATATTTGTAAACACTAAGCCTCATAATCTTTTTTTTCTGTTTATATATTAATTATTCAAACTTTCGTCATTAATAGATCAAAAAAATAACCTATAAAAAAAATACCATTAAATTAGTGGATAATTTTAATACAGTATATATAACTTATAAAAATCATGTGGCTCCCGAAGCGAATGAAAAAAATAATCTCGATCTACAATTTTTACTATGATCCTCATATGTATCCATATGACATATCCCTGACTGTCATGATTTGCTCTTATCCTTCGGGCAAATAAATTAACGTATCGGATATACGAAAAGTATAAAAAAAATCAGGTTTTGGGGGAATTTTAACCAATCACCATTAAATTGTAATTTGTATTATTGATCTTTTGAAAACAAAAACGCAAGTGGCAGTAGTACGACCATTATGCAGTTTTTTTCTTTAAATCATTTCGGAAAAGTAGATCGTTTACATATAAACTTACTTTTTTCGCACGTGCTATAATTTTTTTTTCTTAACTGATGAGAAGCTTACCTTTAAAGATGAGATATATATATATAAATTTTATTTCATATCAATATCGGTATTATAAGACGTTTTATTTAATATTCTTTATGTTAGAGAGTTCAGGAATCATACATGTAAAAACATGTTTCATTATAAAAAAAAACGGAGAGTTACGGAGTAATAAATCCTCACTCAGCCTAAGATTGCATTCTTATTTTTTTTTTGTTATGATGATCTATAAAATATTTTTTTTTCATGGTAAAATTAAGACTATCTTTAATCAACAAACACTACGAGGTTAAATGGGAAAAGTGGATATATATGCTGATGAGCCGAAGTTAAAAATAGATCTGAAGTATTAAATTTCCAAATTCGGTTAACTTCACTATATAAAAAATTATAAATGTATCAGTTTTATCAAAATTGTACAACATGGAACAGGTTAAAAATCCTGAGACAGGGTTAATTAATTAAGTTTCGCTCTTGAATTTTAAATTTTTGATTTCGTCAACAGTCAAATAATTGTAGAAAATATCTATAAAGTTTATAAATAATGGTTGGTGATCGCGACAAATATATCGGTTTGGCACTGGCTGTCTCTTCTAGTCTGTTGATCGGCACGTCTTTTATCATAACGAAAAAAGGTTTAATCGATGCAACACGTAGACATGGTAACTTTTTGTTACTAACTTTCATATTCAATAACCTGGTTACTTTTAAACTCATTTATTGCTTTATTACAGGGCCTTCTAGTGAAGACCATAGCTACCTAAGGAATCCGATCTGGTGGTCAGGAATGAGCACAAGTATATTAATGCGCCTCTTTTTTTTTTTGGAAATCCTTTGCGATTTGTATTTTTGTAGTTACCTATTTTTTTTTTTCGATTTTATTATTTAATATTTCTAGTGGTGATTGGTGAATTGCTCAATTTTGCTGCTTATTCATTTGCTCCCGCTATCCTCGTAACTCCCCTTGGTGCTTTGAGTGTTTTAATCGGGTAAGTAATAAAAAAGTTTTTTTTTTAGATTTATAATTTGTGAATTGTATAAATTATTTATTATTTACATAAATTGTTTGGAAAATTATTAGAGCTGTTTTAGCTTCATTAATTCTCAAAGAAAATCTTGGGCGAATAGGGACAGTGGGTTGTGGCTTGTGTTTGATCGGTTCGATAAATATTGTGATACATGCACCAGCAGATAGGGATATTGTGACTGTTGACGAAATTCTTGCCCTGGCTCTCCAACCTGGCAAGTTTTATTCTTATCATGTTATTAATTCTATCCTTCTCAATAGTGATATTGATTTTTTTTTTATCATTCAATTTTTTTATAGCTTTTTTCATATACTGTGTGCTGGTCGCTGTATATACTATTTTCGCAATATCTCGTGTTGTACCAATATACGGAAAAAAAAATCCTTTGGTATATTTATCTATTTGTTCTTTGGTTGGATCAATATCTGTGATGTCTTGCAAAGGATTTGGTATAGCTCTCAAATTAACTTTTGCGGGTAATAATCAATTTACCCATCCATCAACTTATGTGTTTATAATCATTTCTGGCCTATGTATATTGGTACAAATGAACTATTTTAACAAAGCTCTGGATCAATTTGAAACTAATATGTAGGTTTTTTTTACCCATAATATAATTTATTTTTTCTTACGAATTCATATACTAATAAGGTTTTATTTTTATTTTTATTTTTTTTTAGCGTAAATCCTATATATTACGTATTTTTTACAACATCAACAATATTCGCTTCTGTTCTACTATTTCAAGGATTCAATACCAGTAATGCGGTTAATGTTATCAGTCTATTTTGTGGGTTTCTAACTATTTTTGCCGGCGTATTTCTTTTAAATGTTGCAAAAACAGATGGATTATTAAATAGGTCTTCGCAAAACGGTAATGGGGCATTGCGTTCATCAATGTCATTAGATGTACATGATATGATGAAAACAAGAGATGCTACGTTATTGAACGCTTTTAATGAAGAAAGTTTAGGTTTAACACAGTTAAATGATATATCTGATTCTGAAGAGGGTTGATTTCGTTGAAAAAAATTGAATTTTATGAACTTTTTTTTATTATCCTATTGGAAAATTGGCGGGCAATAATGACGGCTTAAACATTCAATTTCCTTTTTAATAGGACAATGTCAGATATGAAAATTTTTTTTTTTTATATTAACAATACTATAATTTTATATAGTGTAACTCGTTTTGTAGAGGGCAAAACTGAGGATATAACTTCATATAGATGATGACGGTTGATTCTAATTATTAACAGGGGTACTTTAAATTAATTTATACCTCAGGTTGTACAGTAAATTCTATTAGATACTTAAATCATGTACTAAGATACTACTATATGGTATTTTAAAGTATTATTACTTTTTAATTATTTGTTACGATATTTAGACTGTGGCCGCGTTGTTCATTAAATAAAAGAGCGATGCGGAATCACTGTCAAATTGTGTAGATATGTTAGACCGTACTGGTTACGAATGGATTTCCCTTTGTTTTTTTTTATAATATATATATATATATATATATATTGATTAACAGTCTCAATACCAACAAACAGTTGCTAATAATGTTTCGTGTATATTTTATTAATAAACATATAGAATTATATTTTTTGCATTACAGTATTAGTAGCACAATTAAAAGAAATCTAAAAAAAAATATATAAATTTTTATAAATACTCTAATATACTGTAGTTTAGTAATTTTTAAATTTTATTTTATTAACAAGAGGTGATGTTGTATTACCTTTTTATAAATTTTTATTAAAAAAAATAAATTAAAATTACTATTAGAGATTAAAGTTAGTATTATGGGTTTTATAATTTAGTGCACCCCACTATGGTGCACTTTATAGTAACAAATGCAAATAATGATTAGGGTTAGAATTAGGATTAGAATTAGAATTAAAGTTATAGAATTATAGTAAAATCGCAAGAGGAGCATTTTTTGTTAAAAGGGATTACTCTAGTAAAATTTTGAGAATCATAAAGAGGTGTATCACAATGCACTGAATTTTAAAACCCAAATAATATATATATAATTAAATGCTAAAAATTTTTTATTTAAAGCGCAAAGCTTAAAATTTCAAGTTATTTAAAGATTTTTGTTTGTTTTTTTTTTATTTAAAATTGGTTTTATATATAACCAAATAAACAGGATTGCTAAAGAAAAATTTATATTTAAAATACAAGTTAGCAAAATTTATTTTATAATCTTTATTAAAAAGTTTTAATATAATAAAGATTTAAGTTTTATTAAAATTTTTACTGTAAACTCTTTTTTAGATTTTTTAAAATTTTATATACAGATATATATTGTTATAATTACTTTTAATATAATTATAACCTTGATATAATTATACTATTTTTTTAAGTTTTAATTATTATAACTATATAAAATTTGTTTTTATATAGTTATACCTTTTTATAATTACCAGGTTCTTATTTTTCAAGTTGGTAATTATATTAAGTTTTGATTATATTTTTAATTTTTTAAAAAAATTTGCTTTTAATACAAAAGTTAATTTTTATAATTTTTATAATTACTAAAATTGTAAGTTTATAATAATAGTTATTATTTTTTCAAAACTATAAATTTAAATCTAAAATAAATTTATAATATCAGTATATATGTTATGTGAATTTTTAATTGTCAATTATTAATTGGGTGTTATCTATTAAAACAGCCCTTTTTACATATATTTTATTTTTAGATAATTGAGTTTAATCATTTGTTTTGATTTTCAGATTGGTCCAGAATTAATTAAATTTCACAATTTTGATTGGTTAAATGTACCAGCTAACTATCGGGTAATCTCATGATATGTTGGCCTTATGCGGTCTTGTGTAATTTTTCTTTACAATTATTTTGATTTTTTATTATACAAATTAACTTTTATTTATAATTAAAAAATATTGATCATGTCAAAATTTAATATAAATTTAATGAAAGCTTATTTTTCAAAAAATTGCAAAAAAGGACTGTTTTAATAGATAACACCCCAATTAATATATGTTATTTTCATTTTAATAATTAACTTATTGATAACTGTATATTATATATATATATATATATTTTTTTAAACTTTGGCAATCTCGCCGGTGCATCCTTTATTAAGACTTTGCAATGATATATGAATATACAAATTGTAATGAGAATACAACTAGCCACTCGTATACTTTTGGTGTCTAATTTAAGTAGTCCATCCGAAGGTTCTACACTAGCTGCCATACCTACAACCTGCTACGGGTGTTGCCTATTTAAACCCTCTGATTATCAAATTGCTTACCCAATCATACTTAACAAGTAAATGCCCGACATCCCCTGGGTGCTTTTAAAGTGCCCAGAAGCGATCTGCCACACCAGACCTAATCTACTAACTTTCGATGTATCTGTAAGTTTAACCTTATGATCCATGTCCCACACACTTCAACACGAGGTTTTTTTAGCCACCTATCAGTAGCCGAATTTGGCCCTTATTAGGTTCATTCCGATCCTGGCTACCCACCTTCTCTTGGTAGTACCGTCATAGATCTTTACTATTACCTCCTAACTCGGGACTTGCCAAACAGGTTTCCATTTCTCCGGTTCCCTGGATTTTTTAGTATAACAATAACACCATTGCGCCGTTGCTCCCATTCAAGATGGTGGAACCAAAGTAACAGGCTTTTAACCCAACCGATCTGAGCCACATGGTTACCGAACACAGGCCTATATTCAAAACGTCAACAGTGGGATTCGAACTGTCGACCTGCCGCTTGGGGTGACACTTTGACCACTTCTCTAAGGCGCCACACCCTTAACTGTATATTATATTAAATTAATAAGTAAATAAATTAATTTAAGTACTTTTTTTATTGTTATGCATTTTTGTTTTTTTTTTATCAATACCTATTGTTATAAATTTCTGAACTTATAATTTTTTAATTTATAAAATCTTTAATTAAAAATTAGAGCTTTAATTAATTAATAAAAAAACCAAAGTTTAATAAATAGAAATTATTATACAAATGTTTAAATATTCTAAGCCTTAAATAAAATTCAGCATTCAAATTTATAATACTCAAGAATATATAGCTTATATTATTTAAAAACTTCTACTTTGTAATATTTTTTTAAATTCAGCAATCCTGCCTTCTGTATCTATAAACTTTATTATATAAAAAAATCTAAGTTTATGTATATATTATAATTCTACTTTAACAGAAAGCTCACTCAACTTTATGTTTAGATGCGATCTGCCTAGTGATTATTCACCTAAATTAGGATTCTCAACTTAATGAAAATATGTTTCCTCCTTTTACTGGTTGGCAATCACTTGCTATATTAGTTTTGCCAAATGTTTCTGAATCCAAATACTTAAACTCAACCCATAAAGACCAAGTTAGTTTGGCCCTTTCTTTGATTGAATTTCTATATTTGATTTTGCTAATTTTCTTGCTCCATTTTTCTATTCTTTCTTTTTTTTTAAACTATGCTCTGTAGTCTGCCAATTTTTACTATTCGGAACAATATTTTCTTTTCTTCCAACATTCTTATTCTAATGTTTACTTTGGCCTTCTCTTTTTGCCAAAATGGTTATCCTCTCTACTTTTTCCTATTTATTTTGAAATTCACATCTGAAGTTCCAAATATGCTGTCAAAATTTTATATTAATAATCTCGACAATTGTATCCAATCCCTTCTTATTCTGGCTTTGTCTTTTATCAGACTTTTCACTTTTTTCTTCCAATTCTGAAGTATAAAACCTTGAATTAGATGGCTTCTTGTAACTTTTCTTTTTTTTTTCTCTTTACCAAAAATCCTTTTTTTTAATTCCTGTACTGCTATATTTGCAAATGTACTGGTATCTTCCTAAAGTATTTTTTTAGTTTTTTGATATTTCTTTTTCTATTATTTTCTAAATTTCCTAGTAGCTTTCACATTTTGCTATGTGTTTTAACATTTCTGGCTCCTGCTAACAGGTCATACAACTGTCTGTTTTGTATAGGTCTGTTCTTCTTATTTTAAGCTCTGATATTATAGGCAGAAGGCCATTAAGGCACTTCATTTTTCTACTTTGTAATATTTAAAATATCTATTTTTTATATAAAAACAATTTTAATTTAAGGATAAGTTTAATGCTCACCAGTGGTGAATTTCACCAATCCAATTAGAATTAAGGATCAGGTGTAACATGCAAAACAATTTTGTGTAACAAAAATAGGAATTTTTTAAAAAATCGCTTCTAACTAAAAATTTTGTCTATGAAACTACTTTTTTTTATACAAAAAAAAAATTTCTTGTAAAATTTTGGTATAAACTATACCCCCTGCCCCATCCCAGTTCTTACCCTTACCCTAATATTAAAGAGATTTAATTTTTATTTGTTTTGCTACATATAATTATGTATAGATGGATAATCACTGGTGAATTTCACCACTGGTAAATACTAAATTAATTCTTAATTTAAATATTTTATTATTTATTTAAATTTTTAATAAAAAGTAACTATATTAAATGAATTGTAGCTTCAAATTAAATATTTAAAAAACAATTTATTGTACTCAAAAAAATGTAAATATGTTTTAGAAAGCAATACAGAGTAGATAATTTCAACTTTTAATTAAATTTATATATATAAATTTAGTTTTTAAAATTTTCATATATAATATATATAATTTAATAAGAATAAATGCATATTTTGCATTTTGCAATATGCTTATATATTACACTCTGATTTGATTGGCTAAATTTGTAAATCATTATTTTTACAAATTAGAAAAAATGCATTTGTTACCCCTGTGACTATCACGGGCAATAAGACCATTAAAATAAAGTAAAGTTAGAGTTAGAGTTAGAATCAAAATTATTAGAATTAGGGTTAAAATTAATACAGAATTGCGAAAGGATCATTTTTTGTTAAAAGTGCAATAGGTATTATCTTAGTAAAGTTTTAAGTTAAAAATAAATCCGTAACAAAAAAATGTGTTGCAGGGAGGCAACAAATATATTCCTTCTACAAATTATTGTAAAAACTTTTAGATTAAAATTAGATTAGAAGTTTTATTAAAAAATTCTTAATTTTTTTTGTATTTATATACAAAATTTAGTGCTAAACAAGTTTACTTAGTCAAATTAGAAAGGTTGTCTTAATAAAATTTAAAGAAATTTGCAATTTTTCAGTTTTTTTAATTTATTTTTTGATGATTTTTCTAAATTTTATTAAGACAATTCAACTAAATAACCTTGTTTAGCACTAAATTTTGCATATAGGTGCAAAAAATTTTAAGACTTTTTTTGAAATTTTTTAAATTAATTCTTAATCTAAAGAATTTTAACAAAAATTGTTTATTTTTTTAAAAATAATAATCTGCAAATTTAGCCAATCAAATTAGAGTGCGATTATATATAAGGATGAAATTATTTCGGGCTTGAAAACCTGAAATTAAAATTTGATCCCAAAATTGTTTTTGACCTATTTTACTTAAAACCTGAAATTTTTTAATACATTTTTTAAATAAACAAAATTATAAGGAATATAAATATATATATATTTTATTTGCTCTTACTTATAAAAAATTTTAATTTGCTCTAACAAACCTGAAATAGGCCTTTTTCAAAAATTAATTTCAGTAGTATCACTAGGTACAATATAAAAGCACATCACACTTATGTGAAGTATATTAAACTTCATTTAATAAAATTTTTATAGATTTTGCCAACTTGTCTCTTGGTAATGTTAACTAGTGTTAACTACTTAATAATTTACCAATTAAATCATAGTATCTTGTATAACAAAATAAAAAAATTATTAATATTGCAAAATTTTATTAGTCAAAAAACATGTTCAATTTGATAATTTTTATTAAGTAAATTTTTGTATAATCTAAATCATCATAACCTTTTTGAAAAATATTTTAATGATAAAGCTATAATTGATATTTTTTAGCAGTTTTTTTTTATTTATTTTTTGGCAGTTTTGGCAATATTCAAATGCAATTTAAATTAACTTGCTAAGCTAATTCTAATAAAAACTATATTGCAATTGCAAGTCTAGCATTATCTGGTTACAATAAATATGCTTAGATACAATCTATTGCACTAACTTATATATGAATTAGAAAATTATATTGGCTCTATCAAGAACCAAACCAAAATAGTACTATTTTATTTAAAATTCTGTTTTTAACTTCTTCTTCAAAAAACTATTTTATTATTCTTTCTTTTTTTAAACCAGTACATTTTTGATTTCAATCATCAATAAACTATTTTTCTTTTTTTTTAGTTTGAACTAAAAAGTTTTTCTCCTTCTGTCTCTATATTTTATATCTCTTCCATTTATCTTTAAATAAAATTTTGTTGCTCTTTTCTAATAAATTTAATTCTATACAATGTTTCTGCCAAATTTTTTTATAAAAATGTTCTTTAACAATTTTTAAATATATCTTCAGGCACTAATTACCTTCTCTTTTGCATAACTTTGCTTTATAAAGCTCATCTACAACTTCTTTAAGAAATATTTTTCTTATAAAACTTTTTTTCATCTGCTATATACTTTTTTAGTAAATCCAAAAATTTTTTTCTTGAAATTAGCTCTTGAAAGCATACTCTTGTTTGACTTTTTTAAGCTTTCCCATGCAACTTTACTAGTAACTTTTTCTATATTTTTCAATATATCCTATAACCTTTACACTTGGTCAAGTAGTCTAGTATTTCTTTTTCTTTTTAACAAACTATATATTTACGTGATCTGTAAACTTCTAGTTTTTTTTTTTAAGAACTATTAGAACTAATACTTCATTGCTTAGGCACTTAAGCCTAAAAGTTACCTTTTACTTGCTACTAATAACTTGCAATTAATATCTACTATTTCTTTGTTCTTATTCTAAAAAGTTTTTCAGTTATGCTTTAAATCATTAGATTCTTCAAAGTACTATATTATACTCAAACTTCACTATTCTAATCTGAGCTTCATATTTGATAAGGACCCCTAAATAGACTATAAAAAATGTTTGTCATAATAATTGACGTGATATCTACTATGTTTACTAGTAATGATGCTACCCGAAACTTTATAGTTTCAGATTGACCGAAACCGAAACTGGTATTACCAGTTTCGGTCATGATCTTTTTGACCGGAACTTGTCTAAAGACCCAAAACTATAGCAATACTCTGAAACTACACTAAAACTCTGAAACTGGTTTGCTAATAAATTCTAATATACCGCATCCACTTGTTTGTGCGGACTGAGTGCCAATTTTGACTATTCCCGGATTAGCTTGACAAAGAATCCAAACATGCACTAATGTTTAAATTGATTTTGGTGCACTAATTACAAATGATAGAATTGAAACTTACCTATATTAAGCATTAGTCTAACTCTATAGCCTTTAACTTTAAGGCTCTATTCCTAAATTTTTGTTTCACGCTCTTAGTTTATACTTTTTTTGGTTTGTATTACCCGTGCAAATAAGTAAAATGCACACGGCATATTCGCAAGGATATAGCTTTGTGACTCATGAAATTCGTTATAATGAATGTTCAAATATACTAAAGAATTCTGGTTTTTAGTGTAACTCAAAATTTAAGCTTTGCATTAACGTATACACATAAAAAAAGGTAAAATTGTTTTTTTTTTAAAAAAAAAATAGAAAAAAATAACAATTGAAGTTGAAGTAGACAATGATAAAATTTTAAACTTTAACAATAAAAAAAATAAATTAAAAATTTAAAAAAAAAATAGATAGAAAACACAATTTAATTGTCTGGAACGAAGTAATTAACATTATATAGATCAACATCAATATATATAAAGATAAGTTTTTTTATTTTATGCGATCTTTTTTTGTAATTACTATCTTCTTATAATACTAATTGATTATTTGTTTTTTTTTGTATATTTAGGGTTGTCTTTTCGGTGTTTAGTATTTCTCTTCTTTCTGTTGTTATTCAGTTGTTGGTGTCGTCGATTTCTGGTACCATTAATTTCTGGTACTGTCATTTGTTAGTGTCGCTGTCGTTTATAGTGTTGATGTTGGTGCTTTCGCTCTTTCTCTTACTGGTGCCTGGTACATAGTTCAAATGCTATTGTTTTGGCAACACATTTGTAGTTTGTAGGCATTTTTACTTTTTGTCTAGAGCGTAGCGACAGATTCATACTTTTACGCCCTTTGATGACCATAACTATGTTTTTGATATATTTTTAATAAAAATATCAAAAACATAGTTGTTGCATTTTCCAGATGTAACGCCGCATACCTTTATTTGCTTGTCTGTGTAACAAAAGCAAGTTACGCATTTAGCAACCAATCATCGAATATGATACCAACACGGTAATCTGAGATTTTTACTTTACCATTATCGTTATAGATCTTCAACACGTCAATGCTTTTTGGTTTGTAGTAAATTTTTAAAAAGAAGAAACAGAAATCGGAAGTGTTGCAACTGACATAGCATATCTAATGCTTAGTGTCAAACATGTTTTAACCTTGCTCAAATTATTTTTTTTATATAACTTACTGAGTTTTCACTCTGAACCTTCGCTCAAGTTACTTACTAAATCTTCACTTGAATTATTTATTAAATCTTCACTTAAGTATATCTTACTAAAAATCTTTGCATTATATATTAAAATTTTGCTCTTTATATAACTTACTAAACTATCATTTAAATTATTTTTTATGGAATAGGAATTGAAATGTATGAATATAAAGCACTTATCTATTCTCAAAAATCATTAGAGATAAGTGACGATAATGGAGCTTTTAGTGGAATTGTGATTGATACAAGATGTCAGAAACTTTTAATATTTAGGTGAGTATATTAATTCATTTGTTTTTTCATTTTTTTTTTCTACTTTATTATTATTATTATTATTAAAAGGTAACTTTATAGTTTTTTATATTTTTTTTGTTTTTAAAGAAAAAAGGAATACTGCAAAACCTTCCAAAATGCTCGTATTAGGGCCGAAACTTTAATAACGATATTAAGAAAATAATAAATGTGTATTTATAGAGGCATGTACTATATATATTTGGGCCAAAAGTTAAGAGAGTGGATACCGATTCTAAAATGACATGATTAAAAGATAAATTTTTGGTTTTTTTTTTATTTTTAAAAAAATATTGTAGTAATTATCTTATTAGATTTGGGTTAGACAAAACATCTGACCAGATAGCAAAAAACAAATGTGAATGTCTTCTACAAGAGGATCGATAAGACGTATGAAAATTTAGTTAATATTTAATCTTTAGTCGAGTATATATTAATTCAATTTTATTCGCTTTTTTTTTTTACTTTATTATTATTATTATTATTATAATTTCTAATTTTTTTCACTTGTATCTTTTGATGGTAAATGGATACCGATTCTAAAATAACACGATTAAAAGGTAAATTTTGCTTTTTTTTATTTTTTATTTTTTTTATTTTTTAAAATTGTACAGTAGTAATTATCTTATTAGATTCGGATTAGGCAAGACATTTGACCAAATAACCGAAAAACAAATATGGATGTCTTCTATGAGGGGATTGATGAAATATATGAAAATTTAGTTAGCATTTAATCTTTAAGCAAGTATATATTAATTTATTTTTATTCGCTTTTTTTTTACTTTATTATTATTATTTCTAATTTTTTCATTTGTTTTTTTTTTGAATTGGTAAATGGATACCGATTCTAAAATAACAATTAAAAGGTAATTTTTTTTTTTTTAAATTGCAGTAATTATCTTATTAGATTCGGGTTAGACAAGACATCCGACCAGATAGCAGAAAAACAAATATGGATTTTTTTTATAAAGAAATCAATAAAACGTATGAAAATTTAGTTAGCATTTAATTTTAGACGAGTATATATTAATTTATTTTTATTCACTTTATTTTTTACTTTATTATTATTATTATTATTTCTATATTTTTTTTACTTGTTTTTTTTTAGAATTGGTAAATGGATACCAATTCTAAAATGACACAAACATGATTAAAAGGTAAATTTTTGTTTGTTTTTTTTTTTTTTTAAATTGTAGTAATTTTCTTATTAATTCGAGTTAGACAAGATATCCAACCAAATTCCTGCCATAGCAAATAGCTAAAAAACAAATATGGATATCTTCTATAAAATGTATAAAAATTTAATTAGAATTTAATCTTTAGGCGAGTATATATTAATTCATTTTTATTTGTTTTATTTATTAATTTATCTAAATTTTTTTTTACTTATTTTTTTTTAATTGGTAAATAGATACTGATTCTTAAATGGCATGCCATTTTACAATTTATGAAACATAAATTCAGTATAATGAATCAATCACTAACTTAGAGAAATAATAGTTAAATTCGAATATAGTACAATAGTTATAATAATTAAATTTAGAATGCAATATTATGTTGATTTAAAACATAGCATAGTAGTTAGATTAAATTCAGTAGGGCGAAAATAAGTTAAAATAATAATTTAAAAATTAATTTATTAAATAAATGAATAATTTTAAAAAGATAATTTTTTTAATAGAAGTTAATTAATAATAATTTAAAAATAATACTAGTAATTTAAAACAAAGCTTTTGTTTAAAATAATTTAAAAAATAATAATATATATAATATTATTAATAATAAAAAAATATAAATAAATAAAAATAATTTAATATTAAAAAAAAAATAAGTTGAAAAAAGTTAAATAAAAATTTTATATTAAAAAAATAATAAAATAATTTTAAAACAATAAATATAATAATTTAATTAAAATAAAATAAAAATAAAAAAATAATGATAACAATTAGGGGAGTAACAAAAATCAGGTGATTTTTTAGGGGGGGAGGGGGGTAAAAAAAGTTAAAATTTTATATAAGAACCTGACTATTTATATATTAAGGAAGAGGGAGGGGGGTAGGCCTCTGATAAAAAATAATCAGGTGATTAATGACACTGCCCTTAAAATTTATTTATTTTATAATATATAATAATAACTTATTTTAAAAAAAATGTATATAAATTTATAATTTTAAATAATTTGTATACTATCAAGTCATTAGGCATTTAATGCTTTATTTTTAATAATCTTATTATATTAATTCTATGGGTTTTTCTAAATATTTCTGGCTAGAGATATATAACTTATATATCTCTGGCCTATTGACCAATCAAAATAAGCAAAGGTCATGTGACCCACTTTTCTGACCCATCAGGTAATCGGAAGGGACTGTGTAATCTGACATCTGACCAAACTTTACTAACTTGGTCGTGCATCAATGATTGAACCGATTAAAAAACTTTAAAATTAAAAAATTACTAATACACAAACTAAGCGATTTTATATATTTATTTCTTATATTTATATATATTTTCATATTTATTTATGTTAATTTACAACAAAATAAATCCACACTTACATAATCACGTGCTACTATTGTACTATCTAACTTACCACTAAACCCGGATAATTACTATCTCTACACTACCCTCGTGCTACTACCTAACCCTAACCCTAACTCTAACCCTAGGCCCATCCTATCTTCTACTAACCCTAATCTTAAACACGATATAAACGACCTTTGGCGAAATATGGCATGATATGGCACACGGCATGCGTCACGAATACGGCGATACAGCGATACGGCGATACAAACAACACCAGCAAAATACAGCATAATGTAGCATTGGTACAACACGACACTACTGAAATCAACTCAGCACAATATCAGTAGCAACGAAGTGGAAAGTTCCTAAACAAGTCAAAAAAAGAAGAAGAATATAAGACCACTCTCCACAAAAATATCGATGAAAAGAGGCATCAACAAACGACATTAGCGACGAAAAGAGGCACCAACAACAACGATACCAATGACGAACGGCGATGATTTTATTCTGGCAAACCTAAAAAAACAGCCTAAACAGGTTAAAGAAAATAAGAAAAAAAAAAAAGAAAAAATATGAACCTTTACCGGAGCCACTACACTGACCGATTCCATGTTCCTAAACAAGCCAAAGAAGAGAAGAAGAATATAAGACCACCCTCCACAAAATATCGACGAAAAGAGGCACCAACAAACAACATTAGTAGCGAAAGGAGGCACTAACAATTACATCACCAATGACAAACGGCGATAATTTTATTCTGGCAAACCTAAAAAAAGATCCTAAACAGGTTAAAGAAAATAAGAAAAAAAAAAAAAAA